>OY783196.1:24348333-24616247 GCA_963678675.1 Xiphydria camelus
GTTATGAGTATCACTACTCTGGACTTCCGGATGATAATCACGTCCAAAAATATTATTTTGCCGACACAATTTTACTTAAATATTATATAATTACAATGACCGCTAAAGCCTAAAATTTTGTTAATTGGTTATCAATTAACTGAAAATAATACTCTCCATTTTGCCCCCCATTTTCACATTGCACTACTCATAATTAAAATAATAATGACGTATGTAAATTTTAGCTTTCATCATTGAAAAAACTGTAAAAATTTATTCGTACTTCAACGGGATAAATTTAACCGATATATACGGCACTCGTTTGATTTCACTTAAGAACATTATAAAGCGCCGTTTAGAGTACGAAGAAAGCTCTTCATCCCTTCCGCAAGGTATCCCCCAACCAACCGTGCATCTACCCTCCGCGAAACTCGAGTCAAACGTTCCACTCAATTTGGATATTACGGTATTCCAGAGGAGAAGGTAATCCGAGTCTTTCCGGGAACACTTAACGAAACGAACCCGGACTCTCTGTCATTCGCTCGCTCCGCGCGGTAAAGGAGACGAGAGTATGGCAGAGAAACTATAAGTGTGTAAGTATCTATATGTATGCATGCGCATGGGAAATGTGTGTATGTGTGTGTGTGTTAAATAAAGCTAAAATAAAAGGTGTAACGACGGGATCAAGGAATCGTCTTTTTCCGCACATTCTCTGTATAAAATATTCACTTATTCCCCTCGGCCCCATTCTTGCTCGCTATTTTCCGCCTGAGAGAATTAGTGTCAGACACGGAATTATCCAATTTCGCTCGCAGGAAGTGTCCCTGGACTATTTTTACAAGATTTGAAGATTATCTTCTTCAATTTCAATGCTATTCGGTAATGTGCGCGACGATTCTTCACCTACGTAAAATTTAAATAAAGAACTGCTCGAATTGGCTCTTACTTCGAGGTAGGACGAATTGTTTGAGATTGGATGAACCGAGGCTTAGTCGAATAACGGAGACGATTGCTTCAAACCCGTTATTCCTTTCCTATGACCTTCAGACTAATATTGATATAACGCCTTCTCACAGATTACATTCTCACTCTTTAAAGTTTCGTACTTATAGTATAATATATACAGTATAATATATGTGTATGAATTAACAAGGGAATAAGTTTACGAGATATCAAATCGATATCTGATAAACACCGATGCAGTTCGTTTTGAAATGTCTTAAAGAAAGCCCTGAGCAAAACGTCCCAACCTTTGCGAAAAGTGAGTTCGCCATCTCGTGGCGAAGCATTTCGTCCCGGAGTCGCCCTGTGGACTCGTCAGTAAGGCTAGGCCAACTCCTGCCTTAGTCACTCTGTGGTCCTCCGTGAGACACGGGCAGTTATGCTCTTTAGAGCCGAGCGCCGTGGGCCGGGAGCCGAGGGTCGAGAGGGTCGGCGCCATCTGGCGTCAGGCCGCCACAGCGTGAGGGGTCGCTGCCGAATAATTTAGATGTTGGACTATAACGTAAACTATGCGCACCTGACATTCTTAAAACAATTTTTTTTGTAATAATGAACATTATTGTTGCACAAAAATGTTGAATTGTTTTAAAAATATTAGGTGTACCTAGTCTACGTTATAATTCAGCATCCTATTTCTATGGCAATTTTAAAGTCAATTGGTTCAGTGGTTTTGGCGTGACTGAGCACACGAACACATATAATGTTTCGTTTCTCTATACCTACTCGCACTCGTTTTAGTAAGGATAGGAAAAGGATATTGCAAAGGTTGGGATTAGCACTTTGTTTTAAGCTTTTTCAAGACATTTCAAAGCAAACTGCATTTGTATTGATCCGATATCGATTTAACACCTCGCGAACTTCCCTTGTAAAATGGAAATAAATAGTTCACAAGAATAAAAGTAGTTATGTTTGAAGTGGAAACTTCTCTGTGATCTAAAGGACCTCGATCTATCCTGTATACATACATCCAGAGATAATTTTCGCTATATTAATATCATCTTTCCCTGATAAACACAGATTCGTGTGTTGTTATACGTAATGAATACATGTTTAATTGAATCTCGTTGTAATTACATCACGACGTAAACCCTCTTCTGTAAATATATGGTGCAACAAGGGTAAAAACAACCTAAACGGAGTTTCCAGGACCGCAGGTAATTGGTAAGTAATTCCATACGGAGATGGCATCTCCACTGTACTAAAGCTCCGTATGTAATACTTCTCCGAGGTGCTGCAGCTTATTGTTATGAAGTTAACGTGACCGGGCCCACTCGACTAATCGAATACACTGAGAGAAATAATTGCAGCTGCCAGAAAAATGTTTTCTTCAATCAGAAACATAATATAATTCCAGGCTCAAGCCATGGTTTTCTTTGTGCAAAGAAATATCTGATAGGTTCAAGTAATTTTTTTTTCGCGCAGAAAGAATTGTTTGTTGCAATGAAGGTACTCTTAAATCAAGAATATATATTCTTCAACAAAGAATCTATATTCTTAAAATTTTATAAAATCATATGTTCTTGATTGAAGACATATTTTTTTGATAAAGATTTCATCACTCAAATTCAATAAAAGTGATTTCAATAGAATTCAGACTCTTTACAAAGACAAAATAAAACAAAACAAATGTAACGATAACTAGAGAGAGGCTAACTCTATCGGTATTCTTGTATAGCCCAATCTCCCCTACGTATTTATCAATACACCAAAAATAAAGTACCTATACATATTTATAATATAAATGTTTTAAACGTAAAATACTCAATATTCTTCATAAACCTAATCTGAGCTCGTACAAGAAACCAACTTGTAATAAAAGTGCATAATAACAAATGGCTTAAATACCTATTCCCTAAATTCAAATTAAGAAATTGCAACGACATTATTATTAGTTGAAAATCAAAAACTATTTGCTGATTGCCAGTGGCTTTTGCTGATTCAGATTAAGGGCGTATTTTTCTGACAGAAAAATCCATGAAAAATCCTAACGATCGTCGTCTTATCGCAAACCAAATGAAGGGTAAAAACACCGTGTACATTACACATGCGACTCTTCGAGAAGTAAAAACATTTCCTTTTCCCGCTCCACGGAAACATCAAAGGCTCCCTTCACGAACAGCCCCATTTTATATTCGTTCGCGGTAGACTCGCGTGGTACCGCCACGGGCCGCGAATATGTAACGTCGCATAACCCGCGGTCTCATCCATATTTAAGAAGAATCGTAACTCGAAAATTCCTCTCGTTTCGCGACATCGGTGGTGCCGTGCACGCACCGAGTCGGAGGATAAATCGATTTTCGAATCTCTGCGCACCGCTAGCGTCTTCCCACCCGCGTGAGTCGCGCGGTAAGTACTCTGCTCGCGATATTTTAACGAGCTCAGGCGCCAGTTTGTTTACTCGTTACGCCTTATACTTTGCGTAACCGCGCACGTATCGGGTTTATATGTGCAGGCGCTTTTTTCTCTCGGTTCCGCGAAAGCGAATTAAATAGGCTGACTTTGTATACAGCTCATTTGATCGCGCGCCGAAACTCATTTTCAGCCACCGGAAGAGAAGGCCTTCGTTCGTCTGGCGCGAAAGGAGTCGTCGTTTGGCGAGGGCGAAGTGCGAGGCGTGTCCGCCAAATAAGGTCTCCAGTTTTTTTTTATGTGAAACATCTAATGGCGCGCTACGGTGCTGAGAACGGCTGTTAGCCAAGCGATTCCTGGCGTTGCAGGCATGGCAGCCACAAAACTCGGGACGCATCGGCTCTCTCCGCCACGACTCGGCGGTCCCCTTTCCCCGAGCGCTAGCTTCAGACTTACTACTACACGCTCACTGTATCGGTGTACGAAGCAGTACGGAGCGTTCTCTATTGGGAATCGACATGGGGGCGTGACCTAACCAATATGGCGCCGAATAAGACCTAAACCATTCGACAATACACGCGATTTGTGAGAAAATAGTACAAATGTTAATAACTGTAGATCAAATTTATGATTGGGCCCAAACAAATCCTTCCCATCGCAATGTGATTGAAGGAAATCGTTACCTTAATGCGCTAATCACATCATAAAAATCGATAGAAATGTGGAAAATGAGACACCCGGTTATATCAGTTTGACAGCTTTCTGTCTTCAAACGTCTCATTTAACATAGCACGTTTCATTTTGTAGCACGTTGCCATGCCTTCAATTTATCTATTTTTTCTAATTTTTCAAACAGTTTTTCAATGTATACTACGCGTTCATTTGATTTTGGAAAACCGTGAAAACACAAGGGGATAAATGTTTTTTCCTATTACTTTCGCAGCAACTAACTGCACAAGACTTAACATATTTTTACGATAATGTACACGCGAGTAGAAATTTGTTTGGGTATAGCTGACGTCGTATAAAGACCTCTTCGGGTGGTATTACGATTCAACCTTGTTCGGGAAATCCCGATCTGGATCTGATCAGGTCCTGATCAGGTCTTGATCGAAACTACATAATACATGTATGTTATAACTCGATCGATTATCAAATACCCCACTAAAACCTGATTGGGCAACTATCTAGTACACCCGAAAAAGATAATTTTCTGTTTTCCATTATCAGATCTCGATCAGGCTTTTCATCTGTATATCATACAAAAATGATACTTTTATGTTTCATTTTTAATTATGGCGAATTGATCCTTATCGGGACGCCAGAGTAGGATCCTATAAGAACGAGCTGATGGAAACCAAGGCTGAAATTGCGTTACACGCCTAGTAAGGCCCCTATAAGGTCCCTATCGCATAATCCGACCGGGTGCCGAATTACTTGATCAGGACATGGTCAGGACCTTGGATGAAATACTCGAGTAGTCTTAAATGACTACAGCGTCATCGTCAGGCTGCAACGGCTAGAAAACTCCATGGATAAGAGCACGATATCGCTGCTATATAGCGATACGTATTACTCATGTGGAAATACTTAATGATGTAGTAACGAAATGTTCTTAGGTATATGTACTTAGTACATAGTTTAGTCTGTTGCAGAATCGGTACTTTTCTTCAGTGTAGAGTTGTATTAGTGATATAGTGCTAAAAGGCCGCTATACTCGGTCGACCGTAAGCGCATTGGACAAGGAAACTTTCAAATTCGGAACGGAAGAACCAACGCGAACTGTTCATAACGCGCGATGGTAATTCTTTTACGCCCCGCGGGAACGAGTGAAAAATCCTTTATAGCCTTCTGCAGGGTAATTTCAAACTTATTAAAGCGACGCTGTAAAGACGGCTTCTATATGAAAATATACTTATAGATATGAAGCACAGGCATATGGCGAGGTATGTTACATATATGCTTTTGTTTCGTTGTATTAGGAGAATATTATATCGGAACAAACAATGTTCTAAATCAGTAAACGTCCGGACTCCAAATCGAGTTAAGTTTACCTTTGTCCCCCACTGTCTATAGAATTAAAAATAATTAGAATTCATTCACCATGTCACATACGATTCATAATTATGTAATGTAGAAAGTTACATCGTTACTCGATCAACAAAGTTTAATTCATAAGTATAACCCATTGACTCGACACGGCTTTTACGAATGGATGTATGTGGGTTTACGTTCGTGGATTTTATGTGGATTTCAATGTGGCGTGTATTCTCCAAGCAAATAAATCCGACGGTATGAAAAGCCTTTGTAATTAGAGGAGAGGATATCACGTTTAATCACTCTAAAGTTGTTATTACACCCACGTCATTTTCAAATGTAAATACATTTAATGCTAACCCCCTCGGATGAAATGTGGGTGGCTTTAGTCGTATTGTATTTAGGGGTAGATAATAATCAACCGACAGTCGCTGTTGAAGATTCGTTTGAAAACTTACTTTGACTGTTTCATACGAGAGTATGTACACCATTCGAAATTAGAGGTGTGCCAAAAGTAATTAAAAGGACTGTTAGTACTTTTAGGCCATAGAATTGCCAATTCTGAATTTCAACTACATAGTGATAAAAGTCGTGTAAAAGTCTTCGAAGAGTTGGATTAAACTTAAATAAGATTCAATGTATAGAGACGCTAAATTGCCCTTCAAAATTGTAAATGTAATAAGTTGTTAATAAATTAGTTATATCATCATCGCTTACAACTCAAGGTACGTTAAATTGCAAATATGAAAAGACGGAGACTCTTATAGGTATTTCGCTAAAATGTATGTAATGTTGTTGCAACCTACGTTAATTAAAACAGAAATTCTGTATTAATATCTTTTTTTTTAAACCATCTATAAGTATATTAATATACGATTATATTTTCGTACACGCATGCGTAGATCGCTGTATAGTTGCGTAATGAAATGTAAAATTCGCGCACTCTGATATTCTAATGAGTGCAAACTTATCGCGTGCTCGGTCGACACACCCTTAAACACGAACGCGGTATAACAATAAAAATATAAACAGAGATACGCGTGTACAAACGGATAAAGGAACACTTCTCGGAATTCGCGTACGAATAACTCGCGATAACTATGTATACCCCGTGGATTACGTTGTCAAGAATGATAGCTGGGTTGGGCGTCGGGGAGGTAAGCGCGATGAGAAAAAAGTACTCTTCTCGCTGGCTTCGTTATAACGTCGAATTTATATAGAAATCGCTTTACCTGACATATAAGATATGACGAGATGAACAAACGGATGTTATAAAGTAATTATAGAAAAGGTGTCGAGTCTTCTCGGATGAATTGGAAACGATTTTTTATCCATCGCTTGTCGAAACCAATATCGAATAAGTTAAATGGAGGATTCTCGATAGGGAAAACCATAAAACATTTATTAATTGATGTTAATCGTATAAATCTTAAGAAAAATCTTTGCATAGAGTAAAATAATTAAATTCCAAAATAGATTAATCGAAATATCAAGTGAAGAGCAATGATGGAACTTAAACTACGATTCTTTGCCATCGCTGTTTATAACAACAGAAATGATTTATCACACGAAAGTTTTTCGTGTTTGTGTTTGTTTTATAGTAGTTAGATAGATCTTTTTAATATAGTAGGTAATAATATTTCGGAGTCTTTGATAGAAACTATGTTACTTGGAGGGATAGTATGATTATAATACTCGCAATGACATTACAGGCCGAATGTATAAACTGAAATCCACCGTCATAGGAAGTATTGAAATATACGCGACTTTGCTTTTTTCTATTTTCAATCGCAATAGTTTGAAGATGACGCCTTCGCGGCTCTCTGTCAAGAAAGAGGTCTCCCCTTTCAAATTACACGCTTCCAAGAAATGAGGCCGACGAAGCCTTTAGCCCAAAGGTCCCGCAAAGGAATAGGCGCTCTGGGTATGAAGCCACAAAAAAGGACGCTTTGTGCTATTGGTACCTAGAACTTCATTCAAAGTATGTAGCAGCACTCTCCAAGTGAAAAACGACTGGAATTATAATTATCCTTTTGAATTCTCGCCGACATCCAAATAATATTTAAAAGTCGTTGCTGTTGTTAAATATAGCGCAATGAGGAGAGGATTCGTTTAGTTCAATTTTAGCTATATACAAATGCTAGTGATAGCGAAGTGAATAATTCCAATTGCCCCAATTGATTCTCAAGTGAAACAAGAGAAATGTATTTGTATGAACATAATCCGTAGTTCTGTCAATTGAACATTGATATTAAGACCAATAAAATATTCTCATCATCGTCAGCATCTGCAGTTAAATTGAGGTAACTAATTCCTTTCTTGGTATGCATACCATATGAGTATAGCTTACTCGCAAGGAAAGAAACTTCAATCACTATTATCTCATTATTTATGATTTTTTGGCCTATACCGATATAAGACTTTATTGTAGATAAAAACGTAACCTTCAAAAAAGTATTATACAAATACGAGCCAAAAGCTCATAGATTGTGAGATAATAGTGATTACAGTTTCTTTCCTGGCGAGTAAGTTTAGCCTTATATGGTAGGAATAACGGGGAAGAAAAATCGTCATTGCATGAAAAGAAAATAATGAAATGCACCTAAGGTTAACTAAGAAGCAAATAATCACTCTCTCCTTTACTTTCCATTTGCGAGAGTGAATAATTGCTTTCCAATCATTCTGTATAACTCATTTTCTACGAATACCGTACGTTTGAGAAACTTTCTCTCCGCCTGCATCTTATTGCCTGGACTTCTTGAGAGCAACGTCTTCTGTACTGAATCAAGTGAACCGGAAACCGCCTCGACATTTTCCGCGACTGCAAAACTACCGTAGCATCCTGAACATATGTATGTATCAAGGCAGACAAGACATTGCGTGCATGCATAGATATGAAGCTATTTTGAATGACGAACGGTAACTTCGAAGACCGATCGTCGGCATGCGACCCGTTTAGAAATATACGACGGTGTCATTTAATAACGAATTCAAAAGCGAAATATACTTGCAATTCCTTAATAAAAATTGATGCAATTATTTATCGATTTCAAACGTGAAAGTATGCGAATGTCAGGTAACGCGAATGATCGTATTATTACTAACTGAAAAACACATTTGCAACATCACGGTGCGACGTACCTAGCGATGGAACGCAGCAATAGAGATCACAATATTTGTGGGTGATACGATTCGCAATGTGAGAAAGAAACTAGAGTAGTGGCGATGCATCCAACGCTTTCGGTCGTAAGACGAAAATCTCTGTCCTCCCCGTCGCTCTTAACCTACTTCCCGCCGCCCGCTTCGCACTCTCGGCGCGACGGCTCGGACGTTCGAAAGCGTATATTCACCATGCGGACGCGGAACAAGCGGCGGAGCGAGAGAATGAAAGATAATCCGAAGTTAATCCCAGAGTGAATGCGCTTCTCCACGTGTCAGTAGCACCAACCCTCAATTTAACCAAGCTGTCCCTAATACCGCACCTTGCGATTATCTCGCGCGCGTGGATGCTTTAATCCCTTTCCCGTGGGGCGTACGTTGTACGTCATCCGCGGGACATCCCTGTAAAATCTGCAAACGCGGAATTTTTTTTTTCCGGCCGACAAAAACGCGGCTCCCAACCTAATTGTATTATCCGCGCGAAATGGAAATCTTTCTCGAAAAGAACGCAAAACGGACAGCGATAAAATATGAGCTGGAATAGATCATTTTAAAAGGCTTATTCTGCTTTAAACATTGCATAGATTGCAAACAAATTAATGAAATATTTAAAGAGATAAAATCTCGGAATAAAACGGCGATTAAAGCTCTGAGAAACAATGAAAAATTATTAATTATGGGCAATGAAAATATATTTCATATTATAAAATAACGAAAATACGAGAAAGAGCTTTATATTCTTCCGATTCAATTATTTTGAAAAATTTATTCTGCAACTGTAATAAACTCTAGCCACATAGTACAAATACCCATAAATACATAGATACTATTGACCCCCATTAATAAGAACAAAATTGATAAAACACAATCCCTTAAAATTATACAAAATTATCTTCTCAAAGCTCAGACTCGAATTAACCAATATTTTATACCAATTTGTCGAATTTTTTTTACTCAGCAGCAAACTGAGAGATGTAATTGCTAGGGCCAAAAAAATGATCATTTCATGGAAAACATGATATAATTCCAGAATCAAGCTTTGGTTTTCTTCGTGCAAGAAGATATTTAATAGGCTCGAGTAATTCTTCTTTTCGCGCGGAAAGAATTTCTTGTCCCAACGAATGTATATTTGAATCATGAATAAATCGTCGCATTACTGCAAAAACAAGATAACTCCATTGTTAGCATTTTTCGGTTAAGTGCAGCTTTGCTTATAAAAGCTATCAAGAATTAATGTTCTGTGAAAACCAGGTAAGTATTCTCTGTAAGTTTAAAGGTCAAAGACGCAAAGCATCAAAATAGCTATAAGTCCGCTTTTCTATATTTTTCGGCAGCGAAAACCAGTTATGTGCTAAACTACCAAAATGTTACTTATCTGGTTCCCGCAGTGACCCGATGAAATATTCTTCGACCAAAAATCTGTATTCTTAAAAATTTGTAAGATCATATATTCTTGGCTCGAGGAATATTTTGTTGACACTAGCAATTATTAATCTCGGTGCAAGGCTTGACAAATTTCCTTTTGCTTTTACTATACTGTGCAATAAATATAAGCAATAATCCTTAACGTAGATACTTGTAACGTTTTTCAATTGCAACTCGCATTTCCTTGTTCCTGCGTTATTGACTTCACCCAGAAGTATTGAAACGGCGAAAATTGCCGCAAAGGTGGTCAAAATCCGAGTTATTCCGAGGTGTCCGAGTTGGCTCGTGCGGAAGATGGATAGGTACATTCCAGATGCGCCTGCGATAGGCGAGCTAATTATACTCGGGGAACGACGACGGTGTGTCGAGTACACGGAAAGAAGGCGACGGGACGAATGATTATTAGCGAGAATTCGCGCGACGAGGCACGGTCGATTTGACGGGAAACGCGTCGGAATGAAGTCGCCCGAATTCACAGCGGTTTATTGTTAAACGAAGTTGCACGAATTTACAGAGGCATTGTTCCGCTGGCTGCGAGTCCTAATGTGCCGGATGACGGATCCTTTCGGCGATTTGCTCCGGTGACCATAATTCAGTTGTCATACGCAAATTCCCTCGTTTGAAATATTACGGGGCGGCGGCCCTCGTCGCGCGCTGCACGGCTTGAGGGTTCGCCCTCGTAGCAGAGGCCGCCGATCAGACAACGCGTCATTCGCAGACACGAAAGCCACGCGTCTGAATTCGCCGAACGCGCGCCAGAAACAAAGAGGAACGCGCGCAACGCGGAAGTCGAAAAGAATCGGGTAGAACGCAAGTCGGCTCTCCGTCGACGGAAAGGATGGGCATCGAGCTCTGGAATGGCGTGTCGACGACGCTTGACGCAGGGAATTGAAAGTCTCCGAGGAGTGTTTTCGGGTCCCTTGAGTGAAATTTAACACATATGAGGAGGACACGGAACGTAACTTTGATGAAATTCGTTCCTCGAATCGAGGTCGCAAATTTATCTGCCACGAAATGAGGGAAGTTTAAATTTAGCAGAGGGGAGAAGGGTGATGCGGATCTCGGTGAGCGGAGAGCGACCGTTGCACATCACGTGTGACGAGGTCCCTAGGCGTATTCGTGACAGGTGTATGAGAGAAAATAGGGGTTGAGTGGAACACTTGAATTGCTCTTTGATAATCATGCTAAGCATTGCTGACTGTATTGAAAACAATTTCATTCATTCGACTATCGGTGAGGTTGAATACGGCGAACCTCACGATGTAATAGTTTCAAGTAGATGTTCATTTCTTTCAACTTCAATTTGATTGCTTCAACTGTACTTATTTCTCCTTACACTCTTATGGCATTGGAACAATTGCACCGTGAGGTTCACTATATTTAACTTCACCGATAGTTGAATGAAGCAAATTTTATTATTTCCAGTACGCCTTAGCTCTATCTAGGAAGATGATTTAATATTCTATATACCAGATATATCGTATCGTATTATGTATCTGCATATATGAACGCTTGCAATAAAATATATAATACTTGTACCACAATTGAAAAGTTATTTCCAACGAATAACAATATTTCCCCTAAAATTGTAGTCGTTTGTAGGTCTACATTGAAATTATTATATTTAAATCTCTGTTTTCAGTTACTTTTTATGCGATTGAATCAAATGTTTAGTTTCGATGTGTGTGATTAAATAATGAAAATACATTTTTAACTGATTTCCTTGAACTGATTGAACTCCTCTTTCATAGATTAAAGATTTAATGAACATTCAAGAAATCACATTAACCAAGAGATTTTCGAGGCAAATCTTTGGAAAAACATTCAACCAGTACCTGTTGCTTATTTAAAAACAGATTTTGAAGAACATTTACCTTTAACTTACGTTGCCACTCGAAAATCATGAAATTCTATAAAGGTATGACGATTTCGATAATTAAACATTTATTTAAGTGTAATAATTGTATTCTAATATCTGAAGAGCTCACTAAATTCCACACGTTTCAATATGTACCTATAATTTATGGAGTTATGATACACTTATTGTCAACACACAGCTAGCATTTAAAAAGCTCTTAAACGTTTTCAATGACGCAGATTTAACTTGCAAACGTAACCTATAGGTAGAGTAATAAGGAACGAAGATATCGTCAAGGGATATCGGTAACTGCAACCAAAATATTCAAATGCACCTACCATCCGCCCGTGAAGAATGTAAATGGTCGTTGACTGTCTTCCAAAAGCTTTCGCGTGCATTCCTCCCTAGAACGATTTTCCGTCAAGCACCCCGTCTCGCACAACATAACACTTCGCTTGTGCTTGTTTATTCAATTGCGGGAGAACGATCTCCTCGGTGCAGCAGTCGATCAACTTGACGGAAGTTGAAGCCTTGGTACCGTACAATCTTACGACGTAATGAATACCTATATACAGGTAGATATACACAGGTATGTAATAAAAGGTGTACAGAACCTCCTGCGAGGATCCGCTCCCAGGAGAGTCGTTCTTGGAATCGTACCGACAAAGGATCACTACAGAGTAAGTGGTAATCGGCAACCGGTCAAATTGTATGAAAATGAAATATGTTATACGCAGCGTACACACGCAGCGGCTACAGCCTCTGAGCGTAATTATTTGAAGCCGTTATCATTTGAAGTCCTTGAAAATCAATAAAAATACAAGATAAGGGGGTTTTATATTGCATATCACAAATCTATAGATTTACTATTTTTGGTGGCCCTAATGGGGTCAGTGAGCTCCTAATCATTTTTGAGCGAGGTTTTTGAGAATTGCTGAAGACTTTATTTTCGAGGATTTTCGTGGTCGCTGATAGATAGTGTACTACTCTATTATGGGTTCACCGGATCTCATAGTAAAGAATGGCCATAGCCATCTTTATACCGTACGCGATATTGCATCAATTATGTGATAAAAAACTATATTTTATGATTTTCAAGGGACCTCGTATAATGTGCTTCGCCACGTGGTCGGATACGGCTCAGATTATCTTCGCACATCTTCCCGAATTCGCGACCGATTTATGATATGCGACATAAAAACCCCTTATCTTGTATTTTTATTGACTCTCAAGGACTTCAAATGATAACGGCTTCAAATAATTACGCTCAGAAGCTGTAGCCGCTGCGTGTGTACGCTATCAAATTCGCTGACATTCAGTGCCGTTTAGTGCCGAAACTGGCCATTATTGGGTCTTGGACCCATGAGAACTTTTATTCAGCACATCATAAACTATAAAATATTTCATTTTCAGACAATTTGACCGGTTGCCGATTTCCATTTACTCTGTGTGCGTGGTCCTTTACGATTCACTGTTCGAACTGAGTCACCTATGGTTGTAGCATATTTGAAATACATATAAGGATTCTGCTTTTTGACCCCATACCAGAGTCAAAAGTGGGGAGGGTATTATCATCAAAATTTATCGCGAGATTTCTGCCGAGATATGAACGGAATCTGAATTGCAAAGCAGTATTTTTTACTAAACCGCACCTATCATGATAATATAAATTCGTAAAATATCATTTTTATCGGTGGTTAAAAATTATATATAAATAAATGACTTTCTTTAATCTCACACACATCAAGATATCCCCCAGTAAATAATAAAAGAGCAGAGCACCGCTTATCATCTCCTCCACACGTACAGTTAATCGAAAGCAGTTCACGTAAAACGCTCTACTATAACTAGACGGCATTAGAGCCATGAGATTGATTTAATGACAAAAAGGACAAAAATTGGCGGACGAGGGTGATCGCGAGGACGGTAAACGAATCCCGTAGAAAACTCATCCACCGTAACGAACTTATCCCGGGGAAATATATATACTCTATTTATATATATACTCACGCAAAATATGATGTCCAACGAGACTAATAAGTCAATTCAGCTAAAGCAATCACTCGTTATTGAATTTTCCTCGTATAAATTCGTTCTTTAGTATCTCACCCCGTTACACAAACAAGATTAACGACTGGAAATCACGGCGATTCGTCTAAAAATGGACGAAAAAAAAATACAAAACGAGCTGAAAGAATAAAAGGGCCATGAATCGATCTCCCAAAGGCGCGATAGATAAACAAAGGCGTGATTCATAAACAATATTAATCCATGGAATATCATCGGCAGTTTCTGCCGCGTTTATTCGATGAATATTTTTACGTAAAGGACGAGCCGGTCGATATTCAATTTTTATGATTTTCACAGGGATATCCAGGGGTTAATTGAACAGTCCATATCCGTTCCTGCCACACGGATCCGTTTATTCTTTCTATAGTACCTCCTATATAGCAGTATATCGTCTATCGCGCCGATTTTTGTCACTTCAAAGCGAAAGGATGAATCGAATAATTTGAAATGTGGCAGTGAATTTATACACGAAAAAGGATACCTTTGTCAAGTCGACACAATGTGTCTCGTCGGTTTATCTTTTTGGATCGATTTAGCATAATGATATTATGTGATAGCTCAGCAGAAAATTACGCCAGAATAATCGAGAACCAACCAAATTCATACATTTTTCTGAATGACACGGTACCGGTGAAAGTTATGATACGTGAAAGTGCCGAATGGCTAATTTAAAAGTAATACGTAAATAGATCATAAAAAAACTATATTAACCCTTTCGTCACGGACGGTTTCTCCGCCGCGGTGATTTTTCGCAATATGCGACTAATGTCTAAAAACAATAGATTTTAAAATTCGTTCAAAAACAAGCGTGTGTCATTCTCTTCAAAAGCACCATACTTCCCTGCCGGACCCTGTACAATACGCGGCATCTTATGGAGAGCGACTATAGTCGCACGTAGTAGCGAAAGGGTTTAATTCGTCGAAATATACGTATTTATCGATAGTCTCGATTAGATATTCATGTAATTCACTTGAATGTTTGCTTTTATTTAAGCAAATAATATCGATTCAATCGAATATTGCTTGAAATAAATCAGTATTCGCGGATGAATCAAATAAACATCTGCTCAGGATTATTTGAATGCACCTCCATAAACCAAGCCTATTTCTCAATACACACTGAGAAAAGAATTTATTCGTAGTTAATAAATATATACTCGATTATGGCGAAATAAATATTTCATTGAGCCAAGTAAATGTACATATTAATTAATAAAATATCTCTTTGAATCAAATAAAAATAAGGTAATAGCTAATGAATATTTACTTGGCCCAAAGAAATATTTCTTTCGCCATAATCAAGTAAGGTAACTATCCCAATAGCCGGACGGCTAAGCCTGGTATCCCGATAGCCATAAGAATTCATACGGCAGATTTTACTTAGAATTCTTACTAATGACGCTTCCTGTATACTTGTATCCTTAATTTATTGAAAAATTTTTTCCACTGCACAGAAAAAAGAAAGAATAATTGGATCTACTGAAGATTACTTGCGGGGTCGCAAGTAATTATTTATTTATATCAAACATTTTTTTATTACATCAGTTAAATACCCCTTCCTTACAATCATGTAGAATAGTATGTGATTGCAAGACAGAGATATCAAATTATTTAGTAAAAAGATCAAATTGATGTAAATAAATAATTACTTGTGACCCTGCAAGTAATTTTTAGTAGATCCAATTAATTCTTTTTCTCTCTGTAATTGCTACTTTTTATCCCATCCAATAATTTTAATTATACTCAAATTTGTCCGGCTACAAAGACGTGTTCTCTGCTATTGGGTTTTCTCACCACATGTACACCTACACCTAGAATATTCAACCAGTTGAAGACAGGTAAAGTACCGATAAGTTCGTAAAGACAGGGGTATACTATAGGTGCTGAGACACCCAGATGGTCCTCAGCAGAACCAACTTTCGAGATAAACGAAGACCATAAGATTTTGCGGAAGATAACGCACGCGACTATATCGCTTTCCCGCCATCAAATTACGCCCTTGCAGATCCTCGAACGAACTGGCACGAGCCTCGCTTCTACGTATCTATACCCATCTATACCTAACGCGCGGTATAGCAAGACAAATAGCGGTGTTTCGATTTTATTTATATCCTAGCAACAAATCACGGCGTTCATCCGCCTACTTGACGTTTATGGGGGGACGTATATTTCCACTGGCTCAAGTCAGCCCTTTAATAATCCATCGGGATAGTCGGGGACTCGGACTCGCACTTCTCGAACCTTACGAGGAGAATCGAAGTGGTCGAAGCGGAGAGACGGAGCGGGCTCCCACGATGTCGGGGGCGTTTTTAGCTCGGTCGCGTGGGAGGTGTACTACGTGCTCGGGGCTCGAACTCGGAGGTTACGCGGATCCGCTGCTAGAAGTGGCTGTCTTCCATCCGTACCCCACGTGAGCAAGAGGGGAGGTGGACAAAATATCCCGATGGTGGTTATTAAGGGAATCGTCTCGGGGCGTGATTGGACTGCCTATGATCCCGAATTTTCGAGGGCTCAACAACGTTCGTCGACCGTTGCAGGGCCTTGGAAAAATTAAGACGTCACAGCCAGTTTTTGCTGAAGCCATCCGAGCTTCGCAGTCGAATGTATTTCGAGCGAGAAGGCCACGTACGCGGAAGGACAGGAGTATGGCGCGACGATGAAATTTGTCAACCACTACTGTAGAGGGGATTTAATAGGGGGGTTGAGGTCGTTTCGACGCCCTTTGCGAGCGTAATTTTAATCAGATTCCTATTTGAGGTCATATAAACATCGCGTGAGGGAGTTACGGACGGTGAATTATGAGACGAAGTAGTGTTTTTCTTGGACTTATTTTTAGTTATAAGTTGACCAGTACCAGAAAAAAAAACGCGTATTTTTTCACTGTCATTGAGAAACATTATAACGCATTGCTATGCATAAAAACATAGTACTTATTGCCATCGATTTGATTTACGATGTTTTCTTGCAGAGGAATGAGTTACAATGTTCTACAATAATAATGAAAAGATAGGTGCGTGCTTTTTTTTCTGATGCCGGTCGACATTCTCATTGGCTAATATTTACAAAAAGCGAAGCCACTTTTCCGTGAATTTTATTGGCCGACTTCATATCGATATTCACTATCCCAAATCTCGAATCTCCAAAACATGAAAAGACATTTTTCGACGCGTAAGTGACGTTTGCTAATTATTATCAAATGACATATCAAAATGGATCTCACTTTTCCGTGAATTCTATTAGCCAAATTCGCTATCTCGAATCTAGAATCTTGAAAGCATGAGTCAGTTGCATCTGCTAACCGTAGAAGTATAGAAATCTATATTGTGTAATTAAATAATAACGAATAAAAGAAATGTGCGAGCGGAGCACGTGCGTTATTGCTAGCGATTGATAAAAGTTATACATAATTGTAATTTACATAGACTTTCAGTCAGTAATTATAAGTGCATCAGTTCAAGAGCAACCCCTTTAATTTTTATTTTTAAAATTCGACGTAAAGATTTTTTTTTCACATGGATAGCCGACTTCCATACATACTTGCCTGCGTGGCAAATCCTGAAAGTCACCCGCACCCCCGAATGTGTCATGCGGCTAATATTCCTCTCAAAATATTCACTCCTTTGCACGCTATCTCGACTTCCTCGCAGACGCGAACATGAATTCGAGCACATTACCCCGTGAGAGTACAGCAAACAACCTTCCTTGCCACTTGCAGCCTCCGCGGGATAGACCATATAACTATGTACCGAGAGACCGAGTGCTTCCGAAGTCTTAGCATGCAAATTATAGATAGCTATACATAGCAGCGTCCCGTTGTCAGACACGTGCGCATACAGAAATACCGACGCGAATACGCGCATTCCAATGTTCATAGCGCGGAGACGCAATATCGAACGAGAAGAACTTACGGACGTTCAGGATTCTCTATAAAATTACAATATGAATGCCGTTAAGAGAGCCATGTACTGTTTTATAAAACTATTCGGTATGTAATAAATCAGCTTTGGCATTGCGAAGAATAAGCTTTTCTGAAACATATAAACAATTTTCTCTAGGTACAAAAGACCAATGCATACATATATGCATTGGTATATATTATTGTAAACCGCTTAAACGTGATTAATCAATGTTATTCACAAAACAGAAAATAAAAATTATCTATATCAATCTGAAATATAACTTTGCAAGTGTCGCTTAATTTACATAAAAGAACATTTCATTAGATTTTTAAAAAATTTCTATATCGAAAACCACGGATTATCTGACTAAATTGATTCACAATTCTTTATAGTGAAACAATCCACCATAGAAAAATGTTACTTTCCTAACAATAGTGCATGCTCCCTTCTCAGTATAATGAAGTAGTTTACTCTCCATCAGATGGCGCAAAAGTTATGTCTAAAATAACGCAAAATTTGAATGTGCAAAACAAATTTTTCTTTGTGCACACTAATATCGTAATGACAAAGTGTGTTTTAAAATAGTAATAAATATAAATTTAAAGATGAAAGGAAGATGTCGTGAAGATCGTTCGTATTTTGTTGCTTGAAATACACCCCATCTATTCACTGCGGTCATAACTTCAATCCCGAACCTGTCAAATTCCACGCACATTATGGAAAGTACAAATGTAAATATTATATAATATATTATATGTATCTATATGAAACCTAGACATAGATTCCAGTGTCCCCAAGCGGCCAAAAATAAGAGTAAACTTCTCCATTGCGACACTGACGAATGATGAGGTAAGGAGCGAGAGAATGAACCGAGAGAAGGATGCGTCTCAGTATGCAATCAGCAGACTTGGAATCGCGACGGATACGGGAATGAACATAGCGAGGACCAGATAGATGCGTGTATACCCGAGTACACCTAACATCAATGATTCTGATTGACCCGCTTTGAGTTACGGTACTTCATCGAATCGACCGCAGCTGAAAGATTCGAGTGACTCTTAGTTTTTTACCTATAAGACTTAATTTGATTGGTGCTTCATGACAAAACAAGAAGATCCGCTCACACTATTCAACTACGGTCGCCTCAACGAAATACTATCATCCAAAGCGGGTCGATCAAAACTATTGAGGCCAGATATACTCTCGGCGTCACGGATTCTATCGCTGGTGACTTTTTAAAATACCATGTTTAAACGTAGGTACCAACCAATGATGAATTAATTCTCATGCTTCTTTTAACCAGAGCTAACGCCGCCGTAGTTGACGCGAGCATAACAATTCATTGTTCATTGGCTAGTATGTTTAAAAATAACATTTCAAAAAGTCACCAGCGATAGAATCCGTGATGCTGGGAATACATACGCTGAGAAAAAAAAAGTAGTTGTGACAACTATTTTGGACTCAACTGCATTAGTTTTGTAATCAGCGCCAGATTTATATAGTTATCGCAACAATTCTTTTGTTCCGGTAACTGGAAATAGTTATGATAACTATAAAAATTGATGCTAATTACCAAACTTGAACGTTTGAGTCCAAAATAGTTGTCACAACCACATTTATTTCTTTCAATGTACCTCAAATACGCCATAATATAAACGTACCAGTGGCCTGACGGTTATAAGACTAGTATCCGGACAACCATGAAAAATACTCGTATATGCAGCAAAGATTCAGTGTTCTTACTAGATGGAATTTGTCATGGACGTTTCTAATTTATTGAAAATTTCTTCCCAGCAATTGATTCTTTCTACCACATCCAGAAATTTATATTATACGTAAATATATGTCCGAATATTGGTACGTGTCCGACTACTGGTGCTTTTACGTTACAGTAACTCTCGCGGCATGCGCTCAATTACTAGCAACACCTTCCCGATGTAAGATCAACCTACGCCGCATCGATTGCGAGACTATCTAGTCCGCTTGGCTGATCTCCACGAAAAACTCTCCCTTGGATCATACCAGAAGAAATTTCGAGATCCCGGAAGTCGATAGGAACGGTAAATACGTGCCATATCGACGGCTGAGAACACGACGGAGAGACGGGCTTATCCCGCGCGTAGGAGAGGGTTATCCATCCTGTCGTTCGGTTCGACGCTGATGCACCGCATTTCGATTTATCCGTCCCGCGAGAAAACCCGTGATCTGGAAGCACTCGCACCCCTTTTTAGGGTCGATCGCGCACGATGGAGACTACTTTATCGTCCTCCATCGAGACCCCCGGTACGCGTATATAGGTGTACAGCTCCATAACTCGCTTTATTCTTATTCGAGAAGCGGAGAACCGAGGACCGACTACGCACAATTTGACACGGATAGTGCCTATAGGTGGATATGCGCGTCAGGGTGAATTTCATCCGAAAAAAATGGGGGATCCGGAGGATTTCGGAGGGGACGAGTGCGTTATCTGGAAAAAAATAGGTTTACCGAGATGATGCAACGTATTTCATCAATTTTGATGGAAATTTATCATAATGTCAAATCAATTCGATATTAGGCTTCACGCGAAAAAAAAAACCAGTAATTTTTACTGCCTCATCCAGTGGCGCTAAGACTCGAGATCATTTTCAAAAATTTTTACAGAAGACACATTTCTATTTATTGTTTACAGCTAGACTGCCCAACTATGGAGAAAGGCAGTAACTAGCAAAACAAACCGAGATGCGTTTTTTGGTACCATTGAATATCTTGAATCGTTTTGTATCCAAATGTTGTACCCTTTCGTAATGTCAAAGCTAGGCTTCATTAGTAATCTGTCTTGGAAACCCTTCGGCTAAAGGCATCAAAGTTACAGTTGATTTTCCACAAGTTTGTCGGTTGTCGGTTGTCGGTACTGCCTTTCTCCATAGTTGGGGCAGTATACCAAATGCTAGTTCGACTAGATATAATATTTTATTACTATCATAATTTTATACGATACTTATATTATATTATTATAATACAAGAATATACGTAATGATATTATAATAATATTGTGCATAGAAATTTCTAACAGCTTCCTGGGCAGCATTATAGTTTAATGCTAGTCACACTGTAATTTGTACAGTTCCTTTTTCCCCGTATTCATCAAAGCGATCGAGAACTAAATAAATTAAAAAATCGTTTTAAAAACAGTTCGAAATATGACTGAAAACGTTTTATTTAAAGTTTATTTCGAATCTTTTACCGATAAAATTGGCATATTTCGTGTTGAAGAGTATACATTTTTGAATTTTGGGCTATTATATATTTTTCAAAAGAGAGGCTGTAAGAAGTACTTTATTATTCGAAAATGTCTCATTCCTCTTTCAAATTAATACACTTCGTCTCATCTTTTTTTTCTTAGTACGGAAGACCGCACTGAAGCGCTGTATATTGACGTTTCACGAGTCCTTGGGGATGTTGTTTTATGAACAGGATCTATATACATAGTATGAACCACATGTATAGTAATATAATAGGTAAAGAGCGTCTCATGAGTGCCGAAGAAAGCACTTCGGGGCTGAAGGAAATGGGGGGGAGAGAAGTAATTCATGAGTTTTTCGATATTATGAAACAGTATGAACAACTGAATGCATAATGGCGAAACTATTCTGGTAGAAAAATGAATAAGATCATTGAAGAATAATCAAATTTGAAAATTTGTCAAACTTTAAAGTGTAACGTATGACTTACTCCCAACCTCATGCATATCCTTCAATTGTCATAACATGTAATTAATAGGAAAATACAGAGGGCCAAGAAACTATTGCCGTAAGGTACACCGGGGCAAGTGGAACCCAGCCTTATAACAACTTGTTCTGATCATCCCATTGGAGCGTCATCTCTTAATAACAATCGGCGATAACGCACCAAACGATGCGGAGTATTGCAGCGCTCGTACGCCACTTCTACACGACCCATGTGTGGATGTTGCAACGTTCGCGTGCTCTTTTCATGTGTGTCATTGAGTTTGTACTGGTTATGCGTTATCCCTCGTATTTTCGTGATTTTTAAAGGTATTGTCAGTGTTTATAAGTAAGTAACACACGATTGCACTATTTTATGATATTTATTGTCGCAGATGGAAAAATTATTATTAGGATGGTTAAAGTTTGTTTAGGTTACACTTGCCCCACATAAAAGTCGCACCGGGGTAAGTGGAACCTATCATGGGTTGCACTTCCACCAGGCTAGGTTCCACTTGCCCCTTTTATTAAAACTGTGTACTTATTTGTTACTTACCTTGTAGATCAATTATAACTTCATATGCGATCTACCTACATTTATCAGAACCCACATTTGAGAAACGAGGAAAGTTTAAATTTAGCATCTCCTTCGATACTTTTAACATTAATTAAACAAACTCTATGTGAACTACAATTTTTTTAATAAATAAAAAAGAATGCAAACTTTACTTCCACTTGCTCCATGCTTATTTCTGCTTACTTAAATGGTATCTGAAACCCGAATTTACACTTGCCCCGCTATATGGGGTAAGTATAACCTAATGCGCACTTTTTCCATTTTTTGCTTGAAAAAAAATGGACTTGAAAATCCTAATGAATACTTATCTACCCCTTAGAGGAAACATCTTTACCAAGCACTGCTCAAAAATGCATTGAAGTCATTGACCGTATCTCCAAGAAATTAAGAAAAAAACATTGAACTAGCAAAAATATAGGGTCCACTTGCCCCGGTGTACCTTAATAATTGATTTACACGGACATTACAAATGACGTCCTACTTGACCGCAATAACTAGTAACAAAAATTAGCGGTTGCTATCTCAATTAAGAATCTTAGGATAGCTTAATTCGTCGCGTATTAGTATTCAAATACATGAAAATCAGATCTCTGGTTGTATTCCCTTCGCCGATATTTCAAATTTCTTTGAAAAGTTGAAAAAAACAGACACTCAAAATATCGCGTATTTTATCACCATTTGAAAAATGTGTCACAATACGAATGTAATCTCTGTAAACATGAAATATTCCACATCGATCCAATCAACCCCAAATGGAAATACTCTGAAAAGTTTGACATATTGCCAAAGAGGTGATGCAGTGTTAAACCACGATTAGCTTTAATCTGGAAAATACAATAATTTAATAACTGAATGGCGTATTACGTGATACATAGGTATATTGCCATGGAGAGGCTGATATAATAAATTTTACTGTGTTTATAATAAGGAAAGTATACGAGTACCTACAAAAGGATGTTCAGGTATCGCTACTGTGATGAAGAACAATTTTTCCTCAGAAACTACCGGTAAATTATAATAAAACTATCACGATTATTGTTTCCGAGAGAAAAATTACTCTAACGCACTGTTAAAATATCCAAAAACCCTTACATGTACCTCCTTTATTGAACAGACAGTATAATTTGCTGTATCAGTCTTTCCGTGGATCTCTCCAAAGTTATCAAATCGCACGTGGATGCTTCGGACCGGAATGTTCCGTACAAAAGCATATTATAAGGAGGGCGAAGAAATATATATCCGAGTGTATAGCGACGTCGAGAGCCGCAAGGGTGTTCGGTCGTGTTTGAAATTAGGCGGCATTATGCTTGACAAATGGAAGCTCTCGGCATGGGAACGCGCGACTGGGACTGGGATCCTTAAATTAAATGTAATCGAGCCTTACGGTGCGCCATTTCCGAGAACGTTTTACACTCCAAAATTACATCTAGGATTCTTGTACATCACTCGCCATGTCGGATGCTGTCCGTGATTCGTGATAATTACATAGAGCTTCCTTGTTCGCTACACTCAGAGAAGTAATTGCTGGTGCCAAAAAAAAAAATATTTTGTTCAATCAAAAACGTGATATAATTCCGGGATCAAGTCACGATTTTCTTCGTGCAAGAAATTATTTGACAGGCTCGAGTAATTGTTTTCTTGAATCAAGAATATATATGCATAATGTATTCTTCGACCAAGAATCTATATTCTTAAATATCTGTAAGATCATATGTTCTTGATTCAAAACATATTTTTTTGACACTAACAGTTATTTTTCTGCGTGTATATATATAATGCACGTTTAAAAAAAAATTAGCACCTCAGAACAGCTACAATCGATATACCAAACGGGATGTTCGCTTCAATCACATATTATCTGATTACATGCAAAGTTTCGACCAAAATAGATGAAATTCTCGTGTGAAAATTGAATTTTGATTTACAAAGAGAAAGTTCTATACCAATACAAATAAAAAATTAACAAAAAGATTGGTAGAAATAGCGAATGAAATGGAGATTACTATTTGGTGTTATTTCCAATTGTTTCCTGATACCTATACTGATACAGTACACCACAAATAATCGTAAAAAGGCACTTAATTATCGAATTTATTCGACGAGCTAATTAAAACGACAATTAATCCTTTAATGAATTCATTACACATAGGTACTTTGATATCTATTGTATTATCAACCGCGCGAACGACGCCTACACGTACAGTTAACCAAATTACGATTTTTTTTCCATTTACCTACATTTGCCATAATCCGAAATCCTCTCAAAACCCGAAAATATAACGAATTCTACATACGTCACATATCTACATCTAAATAACTAACGAGTACGTGATACGATACGATAAAGAAGGTTATTAAGAAGAGTAAGTATCCTCGTGATCGAAGCGACAAATGACACGAATTTTACGCTGAAACTGGAAGCGATACATCACGCGCGTATTCGCAGCACCATCTCGATGCGAGGAAGTCGGCGGAACGCACGTAAAAGTATCAGTTAACAATATAAAATCCGCGTCCCGCGAATTATTAATGCTGTACTATAAATCGTCGAAAACAAGTCGAGTAACGGGAGCGCCGTACCGTCGTCCTAATAATTGGAGGCATTAATCTTCCAGGATAAATAGAAAATTTAAGTCTTCATGAGGCGCGCCACCACGGGACGTCTCGTATTGCGCGCCGCGCCAAAGTTTCGTTGGGAGCTTTCGTGCGCTTCGCGTCAGGCTCTGAGGTAATATCTGCAACGGCGGCGCTCCGTTATAGGACGTTCGCGGCAGCCTCCGTCCCGAGTTTGATTTTCGGCGGGTTATTCTCCAAAAGGGCGGCGGTAACTCGGGACGGAAATCACCCCGCGCGACTGGCAAGCGCGGCGTAACGAAATTGAGAGGAGATCCGTTTATCTCGTTACGCGCGTGCGGTGTATATGAATTGTTAATTATTCTATGTCTGCGACCGAAAATGCTCGCCCCTCGTGATAGCCGGACGCGATTCACACGCATATCCATTTTTCGGTCGTACACTACGCCGCGCCGCTGCGATGTCATCTGCATTTCCTCGCGAACGAAATACATCGAGCGTCGATCGCATCGGCGCGATAACCCGAAAGACGAGCTAAAGCGGCGATTGAATGCGGGCAATTTTCATCTATTTTATCGGACGATCCTTTTTGCTTTCACTCCGCGCGTTGTTATTATTACGAAGTGAAACGCGCGAAACGACTTTATGAGAATCGCCCATTCACTTTCCCGCCAATCCGCGCTTCTATCGCTACACTGAGAAAAAAAAGTAGTCGTGACAATTGTTTAGGAGTCACTGCTCAAGTTTTGTAATTAGGACCAATTTTATATAGTTGTCGCAAGAATTCTTTTGTTCCGGTAACTAAAAATAGTTACAAAAACTATAAAAACTGTAGGTGCTAATTACCAAACTTGAGCAGTTGAGTCCAACATATTAGGTTGGCAAGAATTTAATGAGACACTTTAAAATCTTTTAGTATTTAGTCAATTATTTATATTTGTTTAATGTTTAGTCAACAATATATTATCCATTTGACTCAACTACTCTCAATCATCGTTCAGGCAGAGATTGAAACCCTTCGGCCCAAAACTGCGGGAGTTGAGAGTCGAAGAATGATTGGAGTGCAGATTTGAGACTATCGAACTTGCCAAATGATTTTTGACTGGTGTTATTTTTGAACTCGTACAAGATGACCACTCGAATTCGTGTTTCGTCCATTTTCACGACTGTTCATTTCTCATTAACGCCCACGCGCTCATATATTATTCTGGCCATACATTCTAATATAGAAGCTTCTAGAAGCCGTTAAAAAAAAGAAACCATACACATGTTAAAAGTCTTATTAAATTCTTGCCAATCCAATAATTGTCACAACCACATTTCTTTCTTTCAGTGTACCTCAATTGATTGTGCTGTTTATGTTTTCATCTTTAATCGTCATCTCTATAAACAACGTAGGTAAAACTCTTTATCTTGTTTATATACGAATTACACGAATGTTTATCAATATACATTCTGGATTATGTTAGTTTTTCATTCAAAGCTCGATGCTGCGTCTATATTAGCGGGGAGCGTATACGCTACTTCTCTGATAGTGTCTGCCACACATAAGCTTCTATATACAATCTGTCCCTTTCAAAACACGCCAGCGTAGCACATTGCATATCGGTTGGCGCTATCGGATCCAAGATGGTTCCCTAAAATTCCAAGATGGTTCCCTAAAATTCGGTGACAATACCGACAGCCCGGACTCAAACCAAATAGCAGGAACTCGAACCAAATAGCAGGGACACGAACCAAATAGACGTTTCAGTCCGAAAAACATCGGTCATATCAATAGTGGTGAACGTGACAGACGCTCTGACAGCTAGCTTGATAATCGTTTAGATTTTTTAAAAATAATCAAGATAGTGAACGGAAGCAGTGTCATTTTTCTCTGATTGCTGGTGCATGAAGAGCAGGAAAGGAGACATCTGTATCTCGGAAGAAGTGCCATCAGATAAGTTACTTCCTAACTGACTGTCTTAACCTCATTTTCATCACTTATAAAGAACAAATATCTTTGTGGTTATTCTATTTTTTTGTTTTCAGCGCCATACGAGAACGGGACGGATTGATGGAAATTTGATTTTTCTTCAAGCTAGATTATCAAGCTAGCTGTCAGAGCGTCTGTCACATTCACCACTATTGATATGACCGATGTTTTTCGGACTGAAACATCTATTTGGTTCGTGTCCCTGCTATTTGGTTCGAGTCCGGGCTGTCGGTATTGTCACCGAATTTTAGGGAACCATCTTGGAATTTTAGGGAACCATCTTGGATCCGATAGCCCCAACCGATATGCAATGTGCTACGCTGGCGTGTATTGAAAGGGGCAGATTGTATAAGGAGATCCAGCTTTAAATCTATTTTCGGTAAATCTTTTTGAAACTTTGCACGTGAATTTTGCATAATATGTTTCCTGCTCTCTTGTATAAATTTCAGTAACTTCTTGCAGGTGATTCGAAATATTGCTCGTACTTCTTCGGATTTACACAGCACGCAAGAGGAAAACATAAACAGGTTGTAAAGTACGCCAGCCCGTGAACCAATCCGGAGGAAAAATTCTATAAGGAAATTTTTACAGCCCGTAAAATTAACTAAGAGGTATACGATAACATCTCGGTCTGCGTGCTTCAATATACATTTCTTAGTCACTATATTGCCTGCACGTCGAGGAGCTTGAAGAACATCATGGAATCTATATACGAATCTATAATTTATTTATTAAGCTGCGACACAATAAAAGTTGGACTGCACTGAGAGAAACAATTGCTGGTGCCAAAAGATATTTTTTTAAATCAAAAGTATAATATGATGTAGGTAATTCCAGGATCAAGTCATGGCTTTCTTCGTGCAAGAAAATATTTAATAGACTTGAATAATTGTTTTTTTTTTTGATCAGGAAGAATTTCTTATCCCAACGAAGGTATTCATAAATCCAGAATACATATTCATCAACCAAGAATTTGTATTTTTCAAAATTCTTAAGATCACGTGTCCTTTATTCAAGAAATATTTTTTTAATACTAGCAGTTATATCTATTAGTATATGAACACATGTAGATAGATTAAAAAAGATGTCTACGTCATATTGATTGCCTCATAATTCAATGGAAGAACATGGGAAAAGTTCTGAGCGAATCAATTCCTGTTATTTGAACGATAATTCGAAAACACACTTTAACGTTCTCAGAATAGGTATTCATAATTGGAGACATAAGTGGCTAAAGGTGTCATGTTACATTTTGTAACTTTCAAAATTATAGAGCCGCATTTGCCGCAAATAAAACGCTCTTTTGATGTAGATAACTTTGGCAACGCATAGTTTTTTGAAGATCCATAGTTACGTATGGAGCATGTGTTTTTATCAACGGCAGGAATTGTTCATTGCATGTGTCGTTACAAAATTGTAACATGACACCTTTATGCACTACGACATGTTACATATTCGTGTGACTCAACACCTTTATTCATTAAAAAATCTTTAAATACATAAATAGTAGTATTTAGGGTTTATTAAAAGACAGATCTACATATATCTGGGAGGTTCAAAAAGTTAAAAAAGTCAATTTTAGAAAAAATGTGACATGACACCTTTATCCACTTGTCTTCAATTGAATGAGCATGCGAGAAACTGTAGCTTATTATATTTCTAGCGATCCTGCGGCAGTATACAAAGCATATTATTCCAGTTGTACCCTCAATTGACTCTATTGCTAAATGCTCAACTCGATCCTCCTCCACTTGGCGGAAACGTGTTGCCGTAATAATTTCACGTATACTAGAGAGTTAGAGAGTTAGGGAGGAGAGGAGAGGAGAGGGAGGGAGAGAAGCTTAACGGAATAGAAAATAGGAGGGAAATTCTGCAGCGAGGTTCTCGCACATACATACTATCTTGGGCGAAGCCCATTCGATTGAAATTCCCTCTGGCACGCGTTCTCAAGATATAGATAGAATAGAATAGAATAGAATAGAATACCATTTATTGAGCATAGCATTTTTTTAGCATTTATAGATAGAAAGAATGGAAGAGAAAGAGAGAGGAAGAAAGAGGAGTGAGGGAGAAAAAAGAAGTAGGCTCGAAATTAAATAAAATTACACAAATTCTCCAGTGGAGGGGTCCAATATTCATGCGATAGGTCAAGGTACTCTTCGTTTATTGAATTCACGCAGTAATCGAATTTAATTTAACGCCGCAATATTCCATTATACGCTGCCATTGTGTCTCAATAATTTCATCTGGCTCCGAATCACGAAATAAGGTTGTGTCTCCTCTCAGCAGGAAAATGTGATTCAAATATAATTTCGAGCTCTCTGCTTTATCGGGCGTGAAAGGTTATACGAAGAAAATCGTTATGAGACAGGAAAGTAGGTCAATTTTTGAAACGTCCTCCTGAAGTGCGTTCATCGACATCAATGCATCGCGCTATCTCAAAACAGGCTCTTCTACAAGGAATGGCAAATACGTCATATTTACAATTTTACTTTCAACTTTGAAAGTTTTGAATGTAGAGTAAAATTGGTATCAACGAAGCATTGTCACCAAAGAAGTATGAAACTGCAAAATGCTGAATATGAAACAAAAACGTGAAGGATATTTAGCTACCTTAGCAAGTCTTCTTAATATTAACCCAACTATATTGCCCAGACCTAGCCCTCGAATATGAGAAGATATAAGATCTTCGTCGAAAATAGAACAGGCCATTTCATCCAACTCATTGCCATCTATTAACCCTCTACACCTCAAGTTTATACCATATGAAACTGCTCGATCCATATCTGGACCTCACGAGATTACAACTTATGACTTTCGTACTTTGCAATAAAATTGAATGGCTTAATATATCAAATTGAAGTAAGAAAGACAAAAAATACGATAGAGTTAATAGTTTATGAAAATTTAAATTTAACTTCTTCGAAAATGGCCATTTCTGTGGATTTGTGTTCGTGAAATATCATTTTCTTTCTTAAAAACAGTATCACTTTTTAAGTAATTATTACAACCAAATTAATCAAAGGGAAAATTACAGAAGGAAGATGGTAGTTTAAGATAAGAATAAACATTTTTGTCAATAGCAACAACCAGCCACTGTGCGGTCCTAACTGTATTTAAGGGTGTAGAAATTGACTCTAGGTCCATTTATGGACTTAGTAGCATGTGAAAGTTAATACACCTACTTATTGTTGGTAAATGTACATATCATGTATTTATTATTAAAATTTTCTACTCGAAGTTAGCAAACGTTAGTTTGTGGTTTACTTGACGTTTTCAACGAATACAGTTATGCATCGAGTTTAATATAATCCTATTAAACTTATTGTGCAGAATTGAGTGGCTCATTATCAGTGCCATACTTGCCTAAGCCTCCTCCAAATATAACACTTTCGCACTCACATATTGCTGCATATATATGATGTTAACAATAAAGCGCCAAATTCAAGTTTTCGTGGGTTAGGCAAGTATAGCACTGAGTCACTCACACCTTTGGCACTGACATATTGCTGTATATTATATGATTTTAAGCAACAGAGCACCAAATTCAAACTTTCGTTGGTTAGGCGAAGATGGCACTGAGCCACTCAATATTGTACTTATTTAAGAACTTCCAGTAAATTACATTACATTTCAAGCAAAAATGGTTGCAGCGTAGTAAGTACATAAAATCGCGCGAAGGTGCGGCTTCCCGTCGTAAAAAGTTTCAGCGGTAAAATAAATTACCATTGATAAACACCACTCATCTGAGCGTTCTGCGGTGGGATTAGCCATTTCATAAAAATAAATGTATTCCTATTAGAAGAAATGTATTGCTATTATTTCTTATTTTGTCGTATCCAACATTTTTATTTCGTACCTCGCCTAAATAGGCCGATCGATGAAATCAATATTTGCTAATATTCTGCCGGAAGCCGTCACGAGACATTGCATCACTACACGATTACATTTCATTACAATTTTCTCTCGAGCAATGAGAATGAATATTTCTTGATAAAGAATCCACTTACATACGTCGACTAAAGTAAACGCAGCAGGGGCCAGTCAATTAAGACCAGTATCCGGACACTCTCATAAAACTATATGCAGCAGATTTGATTTTAAGTGTTCTTACTAAATGGAATTTATCATGGGTGTTCCTAATTTATTGAAGATTCTTTCCCAGCAATTGATTCTTTTTACCACATTCAATAATTTATGTTATAGGTACGTAAATATGTCCAGATATCGGAACGTGTCCGGCCACTGGTGCTTTTACATTACAATTCGATCGTAACGAGTACCAGCTCTGCTGATCTCGAAGCGTTTCCGCCAGATCTCATCTCCCTCGAAACGGACTCCAATATTAATTAATCAACTGCAAGGCGCACTCGATACGCTCGATTCCCGTAGGTAGTCGATGATAATAGGTCAGGGAATTGTCGAGGTCTGCTTTCAAGTGTATTACTCAAACCCAAGTACGATCCGCGGGCTACGTACTGCGTAGCGTATGCGCCGCTCGTGATATATCGTATTAAGCTGGGTCTTCACTGCGCGAAACTGTTTCGCGAAACTATTTCGCGAAACTAGTCTCGCCTCGTGTATACTTTGTACTCACCCCGAAACTTGTTTCGCGAGTATGTTTCGAAGTGAGCCAAACGTCAGTCGGTTTTCGATCGCGCATCAAAGAGCTTCGCCTTCCGAGTACCGCCAGTGTGAACGTGCGCCGTCTGTTTCGCCGGCACCATTGTCTCGCGCAAACTGGCGGCTCACCTTATTTTCGCCTGGAACCCGAAACGTTTCGTCCCGACACTCGCGGAACATTTTCGCGAAACAGTTTCGCGAAAGAGTTTCGCGCAGTGAAGACCCGGCTTTACGCACCAATTAGATTCTATACCGAATATCCGTTGGCAAACCGCGCAGGAGAATTCGTAATTTTTCACGGCACTGTTTCTGACCGAGTTTTAAACTCTGCTCGAGGCCATAATTCAAGCAGATATTAGTTCGCAGTGATGCTTGTTCGAATTAAGCTAGAAAACCCTTCAGCATACGCTCCGTTAGATACGCAACGCGATGGCAAAAATCTAAGTGGCGAATTCTCTGAAACTAAGCTTTATCGTAATAAATTCTTTAGGCCTGCATAGTTTAATTAACGAGAAATTATATTTGATATAAAATATATTTGTATTCGATGTAAACGCATTTCTCAAAGATGCTTATCAGCTAAATCATTTCTTCAAATTCCCAGTGGTACACGGACAAAAATAACCTGGTCAATTTAACCAAAATCCTGATCGACAGACTATAACCAAACCGTTTGGTGAAATATGGACCATCCATCTGTTTGGTTAAATTGACCAATTTTTGGTTAGAATAACTAAGCGTTTAGTTGGAATAACTAAACATATTTGGATAGAATAACTTGATATTTGGTTCAACTGACCAGTATTTTGATTAGAATAACTAAACTCATTTAACCAGATTAGTTTTATCATTTTAACCAAGTTATTTTTCTCAGTATAGAGAGAGAGAGCACAGTCTTGTTTCTAGCTTTTTCCATGGAAAAACCCTCGTAAAGAAAATTCAATCCTTCGGCGTATACATATATATATCCCTATTTATTTATAGTATCTGCCATCGAGTACGTCGAAGATACTTCACACCATACAAAGCGCCCGATCAGACCTCTTCGATCAAGAAGAGGTCCTAGACTGACAATGGCTCTTGCCAAATCCACCGCGACGTCTCCGTTAAATACGGGATTATCGCCTATCAATGTTGGCTCTCCAGGAAGTGAATGCGATCGAATGAAATCGATTAAACGATCTACTTCCCGCGAGTTTAATAAGGAATTCCATCCCAACGACCTCAAGCGAACCCACGTCAAATTACAATTTCCCTGGTATCCCCGTAGCAACGTAAAGGAAGGACTTCCATCGGGCCAACTTAACGTAAGGAAATTCGAAACTTCCTTCCGCCGGAACGACGTGCCAACGAGAGTTACCGCACTTCGCGGGTGAAGATTATCTCCAGTGATCCATTACGCACCCCTGCGGTATCGAATTACATCGCGCGAAGTATCCGCCTGGATAAGGTGCTGGACATCAATTAAAAGAAGGACAAAGTGGGTGATACGCTCACGCGGTACGTAACTGAGAATCACACCCTCGAGACTCGTAAGGCTGCTTCGAGATGGCGAATTCCTTGGAAAGAGAACTTTCCTACTTCTATGGATCTACGCATGTTTGGTTATCTTCGACTCAGGTAACCGCTAGGAAAGTTAAAGACCGAAATGTCTCCGAAATTCTTCCGATGATTTTTTTTCTACGTGTCTACTAGACGTATAACTCGCGACGTATATTACGGACATAGACATACCGATGTAAAATATAGATGCCCATTAAACATAATATATCACGAGATATTCATGAGATATAGAGATATACAGGGTGTCCGTAAAGTATGGAAACGGTTGAATATCTCGAAAAGTACGCTTCAGAACGGGAAACGAAAAAATACGTATCCGATATTTTTTTAAAAACTATCAAATGATACCAAGATTGATCCCACACCCCAACCCCTGTAGGTGGGGCAGGGGGAAGCCTCAAAATCTTAAATAGGAACCCCCACTTTTGATTGCATATTCGCATTCTACATTAAAAACTACATAACTTTTATTTGAAACATTTTTTTCGATTCATGGCAGATGGCGCTATAATCGACGAAATTCAATTTTTTCGGTTTTTGCAATTGAGAGTAGATTTATTCGATTCTGCAATACAATTGCGATAGAAATTTACATTTTTTATTCTCATACTTGATATTTTTGTTAAAAATTTAATTTAGTTTTGCAAATTTGAAGTGCAGATGCGTTCTGTACCTGGAATTCCCCGTGACGCACTAAGTTCCGTTAGAGGAAATAAGCTAATTTTACTCAAGGATAATCCCTTTCGGAATACATCAAGGTTCGAGGGTCCGGAAGGCCCGGCAATTAGCGGTACCTGTTTACGTGTACTCAGGTTAACGGATATCATTAAAACGGAGTACTAGTGAAAGAATAGCTACGATTCCCGGAATATATCGTCCGCCGGGGGAATTCCAGGTACAAAACGCATCTGCACTTCAAATTTGCAAAACTAAATTAAATTTTTAACAAAAATATCAAGTATGAGAATAAAAAATGTAAATTTCTATCGCAATTGTATTGCAGAATCGAATAAATCGACTCTCAATTGCAAAAACCGAAAAAATTGAATTTCGTCGATTATAGCGCCATCTGCCATGAATCGAAAAAAATGTTTCAAATAAAAGTTATGTAGTTTTTAATGTAGAATGCGAATATGCAATCAAAAGTGGGGGTTCCTATTTAAGATTTTGAAGCTTCCCCCTGCCCCACCTACAGGGGTTGGGATGTGGGATCAATCTTGGTATCATTTGATAGTTTTTAAAAAAATATCGGATACCTATTTTTTCGTTTCCCGTTCTGAAGCGTACTTTTCGAGATATTCAACCGTTTCCATACTTTACGGACACCCTGTATATTAAATCTAACCGAGATATAGATGTTCCATAGAGAGAGTTGTAGATATCTATTATACGTATATTAGACATTCATGTTCCGTGTAGGTATGTAGTCACGTGGTCTATAAAATTCTATTATTATAAGTAAAGGGAATTCACAGTTATTATATATATAGTACTTTTCCCCACTGGAAATAATTCCAAAAAGGAATCAAGAAGAAGTAAACGAAGATTTGTAGTCGCAAGTGACTATGTAGTCACATGGTCTATAAAATTCTATTATAAACAAAGGAGATTCACAGTTAATGATACTTCTCCCCATTAGAAATGACTTCAAAAAATAATCAAAAAAAGAAGAGAAAGCTTTATGATCACGAATCAATACGTAGTCGCACAGTCCATGAACATATTCCTGTAGAAAAAGGAAATCACGACGCAACCCGATCGCAACCCCTCGTCTCGGAAATGCAAAAGTCAACACACACGTGATATTTTCTATGCTTTATAATTTCCGCCCTCCGTCCATTTCTATTCGCCCGAGAAAATAATGTTTACCAGATGGGCAAGCACCGATGAACGAGCGCGAATCGATACAAAATAAATCTGCGGGGCAAGTAAGGGAAATCGAAACGAATGTCGTCCGTCGTGATTTAAAGCCCAACCGCACATTCGCGAGCGCATAGCTTAGCCATTTGGCAACTCGAAACTGCAATTTACAGGAGTTTCGGGATGTTCCCGTAAAAGTTGCCGCATTTAATATAGCTGGACGGAATTATAGCACCCACGTTGTTGGATACATCGTACAGAGAGAAATATGGTGTCTAAAATGATCTCTTTATATTATAAGAATACAGTGATTGCAGAATTTAGGTGAGTTTTAATGTAGTTTATTTATAATATATATTTCTAAAAATTATTTTAAAAGCGTAAAAGTATCGGGATTCGTAAAAAAAAATAAATTTCTTTGAATTTAAACTCTACGTCTTATACATTATTTCTAGAAGATGATTTTTCGTGAAATCAAAAAAAATAAATGAGGTACCATTTTAAGGATTAAGTTCTTCGCTTTTGTCGAATTGTTAATTTACAACTGCACGTTGTATTATTTGTTTAAAAATCGAAGGTGAACTCTGATCTTTGACAAAGATAACGCAAAATCTACAATCATTCCGTATCTTTTGCATTTACGTTCCCCATCTTCTGTCGTCTCCGAATTTCCGCACGGGTCCACTGGTATACTATAAAAAAAAGAAACGAAACCTTTCCCATAACTAGACAAAATTTTAATCAAATTCGCCCCACCAGAGAACGCCTCCGACGTGATACCAATTTGATAACTTACCAGAGAAAAAGTGGGACAAGGCCAAGGTGACACCCTTCTAATGGCTATTCATTTCTTCTGTTTCAGTGAGAAGCTACTACGAGCAAACCAGTGGAACCACCCCTAATAGTGAGTGATAGATTATTATTAGTCTCCTCGAAGTCTAAAGGAAAATCGCCTTCGCGCCCTATAATGTAGATTGCTCCAGCGTGACACCAGCTAAAAAATCGCTCGACTCGTTCCCTCCCTTTCGTAAACTCGATACAATTTACAATTCGAGTTCCAAAACTTCCGAACGTCTCTTTCGCTCGTAAGTGTAAAGCAGTACCCGCGCGTATCTCCCTCTTCGCGGTCCCTCGGGTCGAGCTCGCTCTCCCAGGGGCAAGAATTTCGTACGGAACAACAGATCCTATTCTCCCTACCCTCGAAAAGCGTCTATTTCACTAGACAACTTCCCCGCGGATCGGAATAGGTTATACAACCTGGCGCAATCTGCAGACACCCGGAAAAGCGTCTTAAAATTTGCATTCGCTGCACGAACTCCCGAGTAAAGCCGTAAGCTCGTAAGCACGTAAGGAACGGAGACGGTTTGTCGAACATTTTCATCCAATCGACCACAGAGCCCCGTGGGATTCTGTTGTGAGCGAGTTCCTGGAACGACTTTAGACCCGAAAGATAATTGGGACATTTCGCGTGAGCGGGTATCGCGAAGCCCAGGATGTCACCGAGGCGACCATCAAGGGTGCCTTGAAGACGTGAGCTCGAGACTAATTCGAGCCCCTCGGGAGGGCCAGACTTCGCTGGCTTTCGTGTAGCCGAAACTGTTAAACTCCTCGCTCTCTCTTTCTCTCCCTTTTCCTAAAACGAATATTAATTGAAAGATATGTATAAACGACAGCTATGTATGTATTGTCGGCTCGTTTTCAACTGATTAAATCGACGACCACTCATCGCTACTGTACTTGAATATGATTTCGGAACTGTTTGACGCGAACGGTTGAGTGTACTCGAGTTGCGCGACCCTTTAACCTCGGTAAGATAGGTAAGTACTAGATTCAAAGCATCGGAACGGAAGTGACTTTCGACTCGACGAGTCTGAAATTGAAATCCTAACGAGCAGCGGCTCGTCACGACTGAAAACCGAGTCAAAGGGAATTTTGCCTTTATCACTATTCTCCGTCCTCGCGGAAAAGCCGCCGAAGAGATGATAATTTACAATAAGGAGGAGAGAAATGTAGAGTGGAGAAAAGAGGGCTTAGATGAAAAAGATATCAAAGTGTTCGAAAAATTAGGGCATAACATTATTTCTCTGGCGTTTCCAGGTTGATATATTCTACCGTTTAACTCTCCGGAGTTGAGAGAGGGGGTGGCTATATCTTCTTCATCTCATCCATTAGAGAGTCTTAGCGCATATAGGCACTTAGATACGCGGTATATCAGTATACGAGGATTATTCGGAAAGTAAGGTCCGATTTCTTATAAAAAAAAACCATCTAAGATTTTTTCAAAGAACTTTTTTTGTTTAATTCCTTTCACCTTTCTCTATTTTTCTACATAGTTTCCACTTTTGTTTAAACATTTGTCATAACGTTCTACAAGCTTTTGTATGCCGAAGTCGTAGAACTCTACCGCCTGTGAGGATAACCAGTCTTTAACTGCTTCTTTCACTTCGTCATCTGTGGCGAAGCGCTTGCCACCGAGAAATTGTGAATCGCCGGTCTTCACGAATGTTTTTGTCCATGGCCTTGACCAAATCTTCTGTGATTCACTGATGGTCGGCCTGATCGCAGTTCATTATGGACATTTTCCCGTCCGTCCTTAAAAGTTCTCACCCACTTATTCACTTTGCTGTCACTCATGGCATTGTACACTTCACTTATCTGACGATGAATTTCTGCTGCTGATTCGTTCCTTGTTGTTAAAAACCGAATCACTAAACGTATTTTACAGTCGGCGAGCTGATCAACAGTTTTAAACATGTTGAATTGACACTGTAAACAGTACGTTGCAACAATATCAATGAAAATAGCGTCGTTTAACGTACAAGGCATGCCGGGAGTCGGAGCGCATGCGCGTTTTAATGTTCGCGTGACATTTGATTAGCTACGGCCATTCGGACCTTACTTTCTGAATAACCCTCGTATATACAGATATTGATGTGCTCAAGATAATCTATGTAAACATGGATCTATTATCTATGTAGTACGCTGAGAAAAATAACCTGGTCAATTTAAACAAAATCCTGGAGACCAAACCGTTTGATGAAATATAGATTCTCCATCTGTCTGGTTAAGGTGGCCATTGTCTGATTAGGCTAACTAAACATGTAATTACAATAACTAAACTCGTTTTATCATTTTGATTAAATTATTTTTCTCAGTGTAAATGGGTGTTTGGTGATAAACTTAACTGACATTATTCACAATCAGTACTAGGACCCTTCAATTAGATTTGTGTGATAATTTCTCATCCACATATATTTATTTGATGTTTCTTATACAAGGTGGTGAATCATTACAAAAATTTAACTGAAGGGCTCTGATACCTATCAATTTACCGAATTTGATCGAAATCGCTTTGTTAATTCTATTATTGATAGAACCTGCTCAAATCCCCCGAGTATTCTAACATTTTCCAATCATTAGCTATCTTCCACTGCTGATCTGTTAGATAATTAGTGCTTAGACTATTTCACGGTTGTCCAATCGATAAAAAAAAACGTTCCTAACAAATGTTCTCAAGTTATGTGTTAAGATGTCGTCTTTCAAAATAGCCTGGATTCACCAAATAACTGTTAAACGTTATACAGCTATATACATTCCTTTTTGCAATCCGTAACGATAAGATCCATCGTTTGGACGAAATCTATCTCAAAGAAAATCCTATATCAGCCGATACCTTGAAGCTTACAGAAGCTTTCGATGGAATGATACGGCGAATCATAAGACGTGCTTGCGCGAGCACTTTTATATCGTATTCTCCACCGATGCTTTTTCATTCGACCCAATACACCGAACTACGCGATACCGTCCCACCTATACCCACGCACACAGGCGCAATCGATGGATTTTATTTAACAGACGCCCGTGCTTTATTGGCCGATTATAATGTAAGCCGACATCTCGCGATCGATCCGATAAATGCGCATACCGATATCAATTTGACTGTGTAATCGGATAGGCCAGAAGAGGCTCATTTGAATATCGACACAAATTAACTCCTTTGCGACATGTGTCCGCTCCCACGTTTCGTGGATAGCTCAGCTTTTTATGTTGTTCAATAAAAACGATTTATCAGTATTAGCGAAGTCTGTCGGATTTTTGAAACGAAATTCATTGAAGATAATCTATCAAGTTATTCTGATATGTAATTAGACGTCATAGAAATATTAAAAATCGCAGTCGATATACATAGCTATTTAATTAAATTATTCAAATCTTTGGTAATTATTGCCACACTTTGGTAAAACGAACAATATTTGGTAACATTGTTGCTTCAAATATGGCAATCGTTAAAACTGTTGCAATGGTATTGCAAGACCATATATTATACGTATATAAATTTCATATAAGGAGAAAAAAAACAGAGTAAAAATAAAACCTAAAGGTGCTTTATACATTTGCGAACCGAACGGTTCGTGAGCCGCTGGTAAACCTCCGCTCTGGTTGGAATTATGCTTCCAACGAACTTCTAACGATCCATGGGAAAGGAACGAACAGCGGATCGCCTCAATCATTGCTATCCCCTCTATCACCTATCACCTATTTAACGAAGCATCAAATCGAACCCATTTTGGTAACTCCATCATCATAATATTTGCAAAAAGTATAGGACTACTTCATAAATCTGTTAAATAATGTGAACAAAATTCGATAACAAAATTATCTTTATTTGTATCATAAGGGAGAAGTTATGAAGGTACTGCAACAATTTGAAGTAGGACAATTAGCAGTGTGTTCAATGTCAAAATGAATATAAAAATTTCGCCTCGGGTACTGAGCGGTGAGAACCGATATTAAGAATTCCGACTATCCTTTGTCGGAACAGAGCCGATAGGTTCGAAAGCAGAAGAAAAAACCAACGAACTCTCTGTACACGACGCCGTCCCACTGCGAACCGAGAACGCCTTTGTGTTCGCCAGAAAAACCGATAGGAGACGGATCGCCATGAACGGTTCAAAACCCGTTCGTTCAGCGCTCTAAACCACGTCCTAATTATGCGAACAAGCGGTTCACAAGCGGCTCACGAACCGTTCGGTTCGCAAATGTATATGCACCTTAATACTCAGTATTAGGCTCTGGGCCTCTAGGTACATGAAAATTTTCCTCTCGAGAATACACAAGTTTCTCTGTATGAGCTGCGAGTGCGTACAGCGGCACACGCTAATCTGTACGCACTCACGCGTGTGGAAATTCGTGAGCTGTCGAAAGTAAAATCCTTAAGTGGACATAGCACAAGAAAGTAGCAGACAAGACTGCAGAAAACGTAACACGCATTGCAAAATATGTAATATAGGTACAGAGACGAACGAGGATAAGGTACTCAGGGAACGTGTGAGTGCGAGTGAGAACACACGGTAACGGCATAAGAGCCTCTCTGTTGCACACAAGTCTCTATACTTCTCGAAATTGTCCAGAGAATTGTGTGCAACAGAGAGGCTCTTATGCCGCCACTCGCACTCACGCGTTCCCTCAGTACCCCATCCTCGTACTGTCTCGTACCGAATACGGCATATGTCACTGCGAGCATGGTATCATAACATAACCTCAGTTTGGTCAAGGAATCAGAAAAAATTATGTTCATACCTTTCTGCGTTACAACTGCCTTTCGCCGATGAATTGTCCGGGCAAATCGCTACTTGCTAAATTTCCTGTCACTATCATAGCACTGGATAACACTGCTATATTTTATTCACTTTATAACAATGAACAGTAACACCAGATACGCCACTTCGCCCACTGCGCGTCGGACGTGAGCGGCGCAATAGACACTGCGCAGCGCCATGCGGCATTGCACCGTGTCCGACGTCGCGTCGTTCGGCAAACTCACAGAAGAAGTGGTTCATAAGATTTGCATGAATTGCCTGATCCTGATCGCATGGCACGGAGACAGAAATATATAAATACTTCCATGCAAATCTATTGAATCATTTTTTTCTGTCAGTTCGCCGGATGGTATCGGGTCGGAGCCGGATTGGATATGTATAAATCAACCCTAAAACTGTACTAACAATAAGTATCGGATAGCATTATTTTCAGATGTAGTCTCACCGAAAATATGACGAATCGGTGACTGAACCGAGACTCGAATCCGGGACCTTTCGCTATTCGAGCAACTAAACATTGTTTTTTTATGCCAATTGCTCGCATACTTACGAGCAATTGGCATACAAAAATATTCGTTATAATTGCTATATTTTTCAACGTCCAACTAGATTGTCGATTTCGGCCACTGTGCGACTACTCTGACTACTGAGCTACCTCAGCCCTGCCTATCCTCTCCTGAGAATCATTTACCAGTGCCAAACTCCTATAGCTCGGCCTCTCCTGACAACACATCCGATCTTGGATGCCGGTAAACAATCACACAGCGTTGAGTCACAATTACCCGTGCGCACACACTAGCACCTAGGACACTGAACCGCAACAAGCATACAACGCACAATTAATTTTTACCCTGAACCGCTACGTCTGGATGAACTAAAAAGGAAACACATATAAGATTAAATCTTGAAAAAAAAGACTTCACGTGAATCCAAAGTAAGAAACAATATTGCTTGTACCTACAGTAGGAGACTTAACAAAGAATATTAAATTAACATGAAGAATCCGTTGATTTTAACGTATAAGAATGGATGAACCAATAACAACATAAAATTTCCAACTCTATGATCGTTTTTACTTCTGGCTCTAAGAAATCGATTAACAAATCAGCAACATAACTTTGTGTCAGTGTTACCCGCACGCGACTGTCTGATTGTGAGATGCATTTTTCTTTTCAATTCATCCCATGATTTTTTTTCACTTCGTCCCCCCCCCCCCCCTCTCTTCGTCGAAGCGAATATCCATATGAAATTTTAAAAGTTTGCAGGAAGGGTCGCGCTACGTCGTACGCTAGTCAAGAGGGTGCAGGGTCGCGCCTGTACGATTGAAGAGTCCGGGGGCGTCTAAAAAATGAAATTCCCGCACGATCGCGCCTCGTTTCGAAGGGTCCGAACCGTTCGCAGGACCGCGACAAACCGTATAGGTTCGATGGGTGTTTCCCCAAATGGAATCAATGAAATTTCGCGAAAACCTATCGCCCGAGGCCCAGCATCACGTGATCCTCGCGCTTCTGTACTTCACGATCCGAGGATCGTGCTTTCTTCATGCTTCACCGTATAAAGTCGCCTTTTTCGTACGATATGCAAATGGCGCGTGGATATTCGATCGTACGTAACGGAGCCTGCTACACCTTATCGGAACAATGTAAATCTTGTGGTTTACGCCGCGGAAAACATCGCTCGGGTGCTACGCTCCCCATGGAAGACGAGACGCCGCCCGATGCACGTTATTTCGCATCGCGCGGTTCCTGCGCGTATCGGCTCGTGTATAAGAAAGCCACATCGTTTGTGCGATAATAATACGCTTACGTACAAAAAAAGACTTCTTTCCCGATCACCTCATTTCCAGGTTTGAAGATGTCCCCTGGCCTTCACGATCTCCAGATCTGAGTATGTGTGCCTTTTTTTTGTGGGGTTACCCATAGAAGAGAGTGTATGCTGAAAACCCGCGTTCGTTACAAGATCTGAAAAGTGCTATTCAGAGAGAAATGCTGCAGATCGACGAAGGAACACTGGAACGCGTGTGGGTCAGCTTTCTCAACAGGCTTGAAAATTGCATTAGGGAAGATGGACGTCATCTGGAAGAGGTTATTCTTGCTACGTAACTCAAGTGACACACCTTTAGGCACATATGAAAATGTTTGAATACATTTTTGATGACAAAGTAAAGTTGTACTGTTAATTCAAAAATGGGTATAATCCCGGCGATCACCCTGTATATTCGAAATCTCAAACTCGCACGATCTGCTCTGAAGAGAGTGATACGACGAATTCCGACAATGTTTGTAGCGTATTGGAAATGCGAGTTTGGAATTAAGTAAAATACTGTGTTTTAACTACCAAAAATATTCTTTATTACAATACACTTGGAAGACACATCTTTACTCGTTCACACTCTGCTGTGAACTGACTGACAGGGCATACAGGGACCATGGTCTGGACAATTGATGACTAACATCTTTCTTTGGTCCTCTTTAGTTGAGGTGCGACACTGTGTCGCCTCACAAAATAAACAATAGCTTTCATCGCCCCAAGAAACCTTGTCGAGTAACATATAACAGACCCTCTCTGTAAAGCCTAAACAACAATTGATTTTTGTTTCATTTATTCTTCAATTTCAAGTTAATAATTCTAACATAGCGCGATTAAACCGTAGATATTATGCAATCGGACTTGCCGTGATTCGTTACAATGTCAGCTACGGAGGAAGAGGAGACTAAGTTGAGGTGGTAGGACTAAATGACTTTCTAAAGAAAAGAACACGGCATTTAGATAATAGATCTAAATGTGGAGCAATCAATCGCGGGTCGGATAATATGACGTTTTAAAATAAATCATCGGATAGCACATCGGAAATCGTATAATAATAACCCTGTCGGAGAATGCATGGAAGGGAATATTATCTAGGTGTAAAAAAAAAAACTTTAATGAACGTTTCATAGTTATGCTCTACCGTTGTCACTATCCTTTTCAACGCGTCTCGCTACGTGACGTGAAATGAGAATAAGCGAATTAAACCGATCACGCGCGTGTAGATAAGTTGATTATAATCGGGCATAGGAAAAAACGATTTTATAAATAATAACATCAAATAAGTTAATGTACAAGGTAAATTCGGACAATAGTCGTGTGCAGATGCGCGGGTATATTTCTTCTGCTCCTTAAAAAACAATGTTTTTCGTCAACTCCTGTTTGAATTTCAGCAGAAAAGTAAATGGAGTTAATTAAAATTTGCTCGAAAAGATAGATTTCCAGTTCTAAGGAGAAAGAAGACCTCCGTCCAACTTAAAACTATGTATCCGACTTTCTTCTAGTATACGTATACAATATTTGTAAACGGCTATGTACCTAGGTACACATACATGCTGTAATTTCTTTATTTGTACGTAAATAAAAAATGCTAGGTATCGAAAACTTTTTGCAGTTCAACGATCGCGAAGAGAGAAACACCGTAAAATATCGCCGCATCAGCTAAAGTAAAATTTGGTGCTTCCTAATTAACAAATATACCGACATTAGCGCGCACGTGTATTTTTCTACTTCATCGCCCTGCACGCAAGGTGTCATAGATCTGCATTCGTTGCGCTACGAAGCTGTATAATTATTTCTAATTAAACCGAATATACACTGCACCAGGTGCAACTATAGGCGGAAATGCTGCTAGGCAACTGCTGAAAAAATATGCAGTTCAATTACCATAACTTACTATAAAATTTACATTTTAATATTAAACTTTAATTACGACTTGTAGTTGCAACGGTCAACAATATCATATACACCCTCGTGCAAATTAATGGAATCAAAATATTTTAATTTCATAAATTCCTAACTTATATGAAATGAAATGTCCCACTTATTTTTACTATGACCATCTCCCACCTCAACTAATATTTCAGTTCTTTCCGGCGTACACGGAGAAAATATTCCATTTGAAATTACGATGCCGGCATCTTATGACCGGACCATACTGACAATATGAAACATTCTACATAACTTCTCTGATAAACTGCTGCAGACATATTTTTTTGTTTTAGATGCTACCATGCAATTTTACGGTGCTAGCACATCTAGGGAAAAAATATCGTCATAGCAGTTATTGGAAGAAGTTATATAGAATGTTTCATATTGTCAGCACGGTCCGGCCAAAAGATGCAAGCATCGTAATTTCAAATGGAATTCTTTCTTCGTGCAGTCTACAAGTTTTTTCCTAATTATCTTCCAGTTTTTCATGATGAAATCACATTTTTTAAAAATATTTCAATCCTGTTCATTAATACTGTATAAATTTCAATTAAAGTTTTCATCGAAATTAACGAATCCTTCTAAATACTTGTACCCTTGTAAGAATTAATAAAATGAAAACATTTTTTCATGCGGTTTCATGATGAAAAACTGAAAGATAATTGCAAGAAATTATCGACTCTACGCCGAAAAGAATAATTGAAATGTTAATTAAGAGAGGAAAGATAAGCATACTAATAATAAATGGTAAAACAGGAATGTTTTGATTCCATCAATTTGCGCAAGTGTTTAATAACTGCATAAGAAAATTTATCACGCTTGTTACCACGGTAACATTTAATTCCAAAACTCCTGAGAGACCCACTAAATCTCGACACGTTTAAATATTCGGAATCGAGAAAAGAATAGAAATTTCACCCCTCGCGGCGCGATCCTCACATCCATCGAGAAATCACTCCGGAATATCGCTGCTTAAGAAGAAGACCGTCACAACTCAAAAAAGCAACATTCGGAGAAAAGGCTAGCTGAAGTTTATATGGATTTAGATTATGTTGTAATGTATCCGAAAGTTTAATATGAAGGACATTTTAAAAGTTAATTGATGAGGAATAAAACATAATCTAAATCCATATGAACTTCAACTAGCCTTTTCTCTGAATGTTGCTTTTTTGAGTTGTGGTGGTCTTCTTCTTATAAGCAGCGATATATATCATCAGCCGGAAAATGGGGAAGATAGAAAAAAAAGTGAGAAAGAACAAAAGAAAGAGGACACGAAAAAAACGATCAAACGACATTTCATACGAGGCTTTCATCGTTAACCCGAGTGATTCGCCGAAGCAGCACACGGATCGGTCGTTCGTTTCCTCGCTTACGTCTTTCGAAGAGCGATAAAAGAAAGTTTGCGAATAAAACAGTTATATTTCGCGACGCAGCGATAAGCAGCTCAAGTGCCCGTACCTGCACACCCTCTCGGCCAGGACTCGCGAGAAAATTTCCGAGTTGCACTTGACCTAGAATTCGAGGCGCGTTTATATTTCCGCTCAACTCTCCATCCGAGGAGAATAACTCGCTTCTCCTATACGTTCGAATGCACTTTGAACGATGGGTGAATCGCGGCCCGAAGCCACGTCCTTCGCTTCCGTCTAGCCGAATGTCTTTTCAAGAGGGGAAAATCCGTGAAGTTCGAGCCAAATTGAAAGTTAAATGGTGCTTGCTAACTTCTGCGGAGCGTTCGCGAGTTTTCTGTGAACCCGACGTTCCTCGCGTCGACGCGGGAGGGTTTTATTTAAGCGTTTTCGCCAGCCGACCGGAACTTTATCGCATTATTTTAATCGGGCCGGTGAGTGAGTGGCGCTGGTATTGAAAAGTCGCGTAATTAATCCGCGTGGATCATTCGTTTTTATCGACACCGGTAATTAGAGAAAAGGTACCGAATATCGACCGCTCGAGTTGGCCTTTCGCTTCCGTCGCTAGCCGTGGATGTTAAAGGCCAACTAGTGTCAACGATATTAGGTGCGCTTTTCTCCGACTAAGTTTATTTTCACTCATCGTATGGGGGAGATTTATCAATCTAAATGAGAATCGTAATTGCAGAGAAGGTCTAGTTGAATACGAACCTAATAGAAAAAACTATTTGAGATGAATAGGAATTTATTCACATTGAACAAAAGTCTATTTGAATTAAATAAATGTTCTAATATAATAGGTTCGTACTCGATTAAAGAGATATACAGAGAATATTTATTTAATCCAAATAGCATTTGGAGCTAAACTTGCTCTCCGGGAAAGGAATTTCAATCACTATTACCTCATTATCTATGAGCTTTCGGCTCATACTTGTATAATACTTTCTTGAAGATTACATTTTTATCTATTAGGTTGGCAAGAATTTAATGACACACTTTAAAGTATTTTAACATTTAGTCAATTATTTATATTTATTTAATGTTTAATCAACAATATATTCTCGATTTGACTCAAATACTCTCAACCATCGTGCAGGCAGAGATTGAATCCCTTCAGCCCAAAACTGCGGGAGTTAAGAGTCGAAGAATGATTGGAGTGCAGATTTGAGGCTATCGAACTTGGCAAATGATTTTCCACGTAGGACATTTTTTAGGGCCCAAGAGAGATGGTAGCCGGGCGAATAGATAGGGTGTGGCACCGTGTTCCAGCCGAACTAATTCAGCTGACGGCCACATGCGGTCGTGCATTGTCGTGAAGCAAGTGGACCTCAACACGTCTGGGTCGCTTTTTCTCAATAGCAGCGGCAAGCTGGCGAAGCTGGTTGGCATAGACGTTGACAGTGACAGTCTGCGTATTAACGAGTAACTCCCAAAAGAGCATGCCCCGCGAATCCCAAAAGCAGCTGAGAAGAACTTTTCGGCGGTAAGGATTTTGCTTGATAAGGGTAGATAATATCCATATCTGTACCCCCCAGGATAAAAGGATATTAAGTCCAATTTTTACAAATTGGACTTAATACACTTTTATCCTGGGGTACAGATATGCTTGTAGCATAATTATGTGGATTGTGCATCGGTAGCTGCGGCTGGTACGATTTCTAAGTTCCCATACGAATCAGACTACAATCAGTTCATTATACAATATTTACGCATATCCAAAGACCTACTCTCGTCCTTTTCGATCTCATTGCACTTGAATCTCATGCCTCGCTTTCAATTAATATCCGACCAAAAGCAGGAGCTATCGTTATTTCTAAGACCAAAGCAGGTCTTTTAATTGTGAAACGCGACTAAGTTTTCATTTTGTCCTGCTGCGTTCGAATAAAATCGCCTTCACCTTGACGAGAAGGCTGGAACCCGGATGGACTTAGGTTAGAAACAGAACTTTCGTGTGTGGGCAAATGCTAACTTCAAAGTATTCACGACGAAACCAGACTTTATTTTTTGACTCAGACGAATAAAAACAAAGTCCAACGCCACATGTTCCTTTTCCGATACCAACGTAACGGCGAAAACGCTTCCCGTGGAAAACAGCTCGCATACTTCGTTGGGAAGCCCTCGCGAATCGGAATATCCAAATGCGAAAAACTGGAAATTTTCGGTCGAAACTTTCTCTGGCGGTTAACAGGAACGGAAATTTCACCGCGAGAAATGCGGTAGGTTCTCGAGTTCTCTTTGCCGTAAAACTGCGGAGATACTTTTCCCGAGTTGGGATTCCCTCGGATAAGTTAATTTTCATTTAATTCGCGGAAAGGCGCGTTTAAAGCGAGTCTACTCGAACTTTTGCGTATTTTCCGTTATGCGAGTCTGCTCTGATTGTACGTAATACAATCGACATTCAGAATTTTCCAAACGAGATTGCCCGAATAGAGACCTAAATAAATAGAACACCCTAGCCGAGAAGAGCGGCGAATAACGATCGACCTCGGTAAATTGCACGAGATTTACTAACGCAATTTCGAACTTTCTCGAGGAGACCCGAGTTTTCGAAGCAGCCGAAAGTTCAAACGAAATACACGGATAAAAGAGTCTTCTGCAAAGTATTCACTAAATGGTGTAATTAGTGAGATTTTACAAACACTGAGATAAAAATCTGCTTCGTCAAAATAAATGCGTTTTTGAATAGTTCTAAAAGCATATTATTTTAATCTATTAGAATAAATATCGATTAGACGTACATACAGGGTGTTCATTTTAAAACTTACCACCCACGTTATCTGCGTAAAGAGACATATTTCTGAAAATCGCCGAGACACGTCAACAAAATTATTGAGGGGGAACATTTTTTATAAAAATTCGACGCCTCCCCTCAACCACCTGACTCTGGGGGCGGTAACCCCAATATTCTTAAATGGAACAGGGGGTCGAGTGATACCTCATTTTAACGTCAAATTTGAAAAGTAGGACGTCAAAATGTACACAATTAAAAGCCCTTTAAAATGAGGTATCACTCGACCCCCTGTTCCATTTAAGAATATTGGGGTTACCGCCCCCGGAGTCAGGTGGTTGAGGGGGGGGGCGTCGAATTTTTATAAAAAATGTTCCCCCTCAATAATTTTGTTGACGTGTCTCGGCGATTTTCAGAAATATGTCTCTTTACGCAGATAACGTGGGTGGTAAGTTTTAAAATGAACACCCTGTATATATAATACAAATTATCAATTTAATTAAATATTGTTAGGGTCAAACTAATATTCCTTCGAATCGAATAAATGTGCTCTTAGGACTATTCAAAAACACGTTTACTTCGATCAAGCAAATTTTTTTCTGTGAGTGTAGTAGAAGTTGTTTTCAGCAACACATAGGACAGAGTAGATACTGTTGTGCTCGAATATTGTAACTGCAACTATATCAAATAAAATTTAATTCCACATTCATACGAGGGCAGAGTGAAAAGTCCGATACTTTTCTAGTAGATGGTGGTGCGATCGGGAAGATAAGTATAGATCCGCCCCCATTTGGCGAAAAAAAAAAGTTCTGGTCTACCGCGACAATGCACCTGCCCATTCGTCTACCGTTGCAACAACGAAATTGATCGATTTCAAGTTCGAATTGCTGCCGCATCCACCTTATTCACCGGATTTGGCTCCCTGCGACTTCTTTCTCTTCCCAGCCTCGAGAGATGGCTGGCTGGAAAGAAATTCTCAACAAACGAAAAGGTTATTGCCGAAGCAGGGGGCTACTTTACAGACTTTTGAACGCACCACCATCTACTAGAAAAACATCGGACTTTTCACTCTGCCCTCGTAGATACATTGAAGATGTTCTACAGCGAATTATAGCACTAATAATAATTATACACAAGAATACGAGTGCTATGTTTAATTGTAGTTTTTACAGTGAAAGACGAGTATTTACAATGTATTATACCATACAACGGTACTCTGTGCTATATGTATCGCTCCCGAGGAAAACTTCTGCTATGTGAAATATCACTAATTACTCCACTCATTGAGTACTTTGTACAACATTCTTTTATCCATGTACACTGAGAGAAGAATTTATTTGTAGTTAATAAATGTAGGTATACTTGATTATGGGGAAAGAAATATCTCATTGGGCCAATCAAATCTACATTAATTATTAAAATGTCTCCTCCATTCATCAGAAATAGAGTAATAGCTAACGAATATTGCTTAGCCCAAACAAATATTTCTTTCGCCATAATCAAGTATACGTATCTTAGCTATAAATAAACTGTTTTCTCAGTGTGTTAATGATGCACTAAGTATCATACATACCTACATAATTTTCACGCGTAGAAGTAGATACGCTCGCTGACTTTCTATTCTTCGAATGGTGATAAAAGAGATCAGGAATATCGTAAGAAAAATCCTTTAGCGGATATTCCAAAAAAGTCCACCCCGAAATGCGGTCGCTTGAAGGATTCTAAATCCGGATAAAGGGAAAGTCTCGGAGTTCGGTAATTATCGCTAAGAGGGATGAAGAAGATGAAAGAAGGAAAATCGAGAAAGAAGCGAGCAAACGGCGAGGCAAGTTATTTTTATCTTCTGCAGAGTCGGAAAATATTATTTTAATACGTCTCGCGGGGCTCTTATTCGATAAAACCCACTTAAGGAAGAAATTCGGAGGCGTAGGTGGGAATTAATTTAAGAAGATACACAGCCGTCAGCTGGCGACGCGTCAAAGATGCTTTGAAAGAAGGGCCGTGCCTCTGTTCCTTATTAATTATTAAGATAGCATCAAGTTGCAATTTGAACTATGTTATAAAAATACAAGGGCCTCAAATTTGTTCCATTTTACCCCACTTTTTCCAAAATATGTACATAGTAAAGAAAGAATTAGTAAAAAATCATGGGAAAGCTTATGAATTTTTATAATTATCGCAGTAACAGAACTCCTAGAGGTGAAATATTGAAGCATTTAACAGACTACCGCGTACTTTTACAGTTCATAATAGTATAAACATCAGTTTATACAGTAAAATTGAGCGATCTTCCGTTAATATGTGTCGGGCGTTTACGGTTATACTATTAATACTGTTACGAACGGTAAAAAGTATGCTGTGTCTATTTAAAATTTTTGCGTCGCACTTTAATACATTTTTTTAAAAAAGAAGACATTTCTAAAGAATAAAAGTAAGTAAAATAAGTACGACAGGCATTTCGTTTCTTTCTCGCCTAGTTGCAATTAAAACTATAAAAATATAAAGGCCTTAAATTTGTTCCATTTTACCCTACTTTTTCCAAAATATGCACCTACACGATGTGTATGTACATGAACCTTCCATGCATTCCAGAAAAAAGATGACATTTCAAAGGTATATTATTAAGTAAAATAAATATGGAAGACTTTTACCATTTCTTTCTCGTTAAGCTTTAATAAAAACTACACAAATATCTCAATCCAGACACACGATGGCCTCTCCTCCGATGGTAAACCGCGGCCCCCGCTTCGCTACAAATTAATCCGCTTGAAGCACAAGATGCATTCCCATTTCTCGTCCGCCTGCACGCCTAATCGTCCTGCCAGCGTAATTCCCAACGGTACATCGCGCGAGAAGACCCGGCAACGCGTCCTCCTAAGTATCCGCACTACATTTCCCGAGCGGGACCGGTTGCGGGCTTTCCCACGGGAACCGCGAGGTTCTCCCGCGACCAAAATAATTGTGACGCCCCGCGTGCCTACCCGCGGGGCTTTTAAGCCATCGTCGGTCTTCCCGCGGCGCGGTAAGGGTCCCGCAGTAGCAAAACTGATAACGGAACGGGCAAAAGCGGCGGAGCGGGAAGGCGGAGACCGATCGCGGCAATCAAATTCGCTCGTGCCGCGCACAAATCAAGGCCGAGCGAAATTAAAGGAAAGTCGGTGTGGATTGTAAGTAAAATTCAAGGGGTGGAAAAATTAATGACACTTAAAGAGCAAGAGGCAGGAACGTTGGGAAGACGAGGGAGAGGAAGGGGTTAAGGGTTGCTCCGCCGCTGGCGGTTGAAACAAGAGCGACCCCGCGGCAAGACGAATTGTCGGTTAAATTAAGGAAGCCGAATAACGAAAGAACGAGATAAAGTCGAGTCGTAACTAAAGTGCTCCGTCCTGATGCGACAGCCACCCACGATTGCTGTCGACACGACAATCACCGTCTCCGACGGGTCCCGCGCAAAGAGGAAGAGACACGAAGGGGCAGATCCTGACAGCAGACACGCGAGTGTTCGAAGGAGGTTCGATAAATTTTCATTAAACGAATTATGCGCGGACGTGAGATAAACGCGACGACCCTCGGTAGGTACCGCAACGAAAAAGGACTTTAATGAGCGTGCTGTGACCCTCGAGTAAATGTTAACGAGGCTCGAGCACTAAAAAGGAGAGGCATACGGAATAGCATTCTATTCTCCCCTTCGTAGTACATAATTTTCTCGTTTAACCGCCCTCCGAGTGTTAAAAAGTCATCCGACCGTGACTCGTCGAGATCACCTACTGGTCTCAGCTGTTTACAGCTTGATGAAATCGAGGCAAAGCGCGTAGTTTATCAAAAATTCTAGTGATACCGCGAGATTTCAATTTTTCATAGCAATACTATATAAATTCACTGAAAAAAAGAGTATATTTATAGTTAACATATTCTACGTATACACTTGATTATAGCGAAAGAAATATTCCTTTGGACCAAGCAAATATTCGCTAACTAAGTACTACTCTATTTCTATTTGAATGAAAGAGATATTCTAATAATTAACATATATTTACTTGGCTCAACGAGATATTTCTTTCGTCATAGTCAGGTATACATTTATTAACTACAAATAAAGTCTTCTCTCAGTGTGACCGACAGTCAATAAATACTTACAGCTACAACAATGATACCGGAACTTGTTACATACATATCTTTACAGATGTGAAAACATGAAAAGTGAATAGTGTTTAGCTGATCAACCTATATTAAAGTAAACTAGTTCTACAGATGGCTAAACACTGTTCATTTTTCACGTTTTCACGTCTGTGAAGACACGTAGTAAGCTCCCTATATTTCGAGCACAATTCGGTACTTAAATACGGAGCGATACGTATACATAGCTTATTCGCCTATATACCGAGAAAACAATTTATTTGTAGTTAATAAATATTTGTTTGAATATGGCAAAATAAACATTTTATCGAATCAAGTAAACTCATATTCATTAACTATTCCGATATTTATTTGGCACAATTTGATCCTTCGAGGCAACCATTTAAATGAAGTAAGCGTTTTAATAATTGACATATATTTTCTTGTCCTAACGAAATATTTATTTTACTGTATTTAAAATTACTTTCATTAACTGTTAATAAATTTGTTCTCTCGATGTAACAATGCACATTGCTTCAGTAAGTCTTACACTCTTAGGAATTATTCTTCCTACCGAGATATACGATATAAACTTTTCTCTCTTTCGGTGTATATCTACCAGAAAAACCATTTCGCTCGAATAGCCCGCAGCTACGACAACCGGCGCCTTTCCCCGAGTTAGTTCAAAGTACATAAAATAAATAAACTTCCCCCACGTTTCATTTACCAAATCGCTTAACCGTGTTGAATTACTACTGTTCGCACTCTTCTCCTTACCGACTTCTGCGCAAAACGCTCCCGGAACTCGGTTCGAAGATCAAAAGTGGCCAGTAGACGACGTCGTCCGCATCGTTCCACGCGTACACGTTGCCGCGGAACGAGTCAATTTGTCAAGACGCTCGCCCCTCGGTCGGGTCGACGATCAGTTCCCGTCAAAGCGTATACAACGCATCCGTTGCCCTAGAACACGTGCGCGAAGGGCGCGGGAACGGAAGTAGATCGATCTGTCAGAGCTGCCCGCGCGAAGGGTGTACAGTTTACTTCGAAAAAGGTCGGTCACGTGAGATCACGCGGAGGCGCCCCCAGTGCACCCGAGCTCGATTTTGAAAATTGAAACGGATATCCGTAGACGGAGTCGAGCTATGTACGGGTTGGGAGTTTTAGCGCGCGCCACCGCGATTGGCAATTTATCGCCTCGCTTGCGAGCGAGTGCGCCAAAGCGGAAGAGGGATAAGTAGGAAGAGAAAGGAGAACACTGGCGCGAGGTGAGAAACGAATGCGAAGAGTACCGACGCGCGGAAATAGGGTTAAAGTGAGATAAACGCCCCAGTTTCCGTTCAACTTTGAACGAGATTATCTCGAAACGCAGTTGAGATACAGGAAAAATTAAGAGCAGCGTTTTTATAGTAGAAACATAGTCGAACATCTTCTGTTTAAACTTTTTTTCGATATCTCCAATCATTTTGAAGATAATTGATTTATAACTTCCACTTCAATTGGGGCGTTTATCGCACTTCAACCTTGTATAAAAGTAAAAGACATTTTGATAAACGAGCAAGGACGCGTCCGTCAGGAGAGATAAGGCGCACGTGGTATCCCGTTGAGCTTTACACGCTATACACGCTTCCAACGATGATGGCGAAGATGGGGCAGCAGGAAAGTGCGTGACAAGGGGGAAATCCCCTACGGATCGTGTCGATATTCAAGGTCGGGGGTAAACGAACGTGTTTGCGCGCAGCGTGGCTAATACGGCAAAGCCACTTCCTAAGTGGCGCGCGCATCGCGCTTTGATCAAACTGATGGATGTGGCCACAGCGCTGTAATAATGTTAAATTGTTAACTCGCCGCCACGCCTCTTGGGTTCATTATTATATCGAGAGACTTCCGGTACCGTGCTGTACCGTAATCTGCAATTTGTTTATATCGATCTTACGAGGATAGGTTAGTTTTTAGATGTGATATTTTGTCATTAGATGGAACGATAAGGAACTTGTGATAAGAATTGTTAACTGAATTTCTACTTCATTTCTGAAATATACATTACAGAGTCATGGCGAGAGGATGCGACTCTAAATTCTCTTTTGGTTAAATATTATACACTTTGCTGTGTAGGTATATCCCTAGGCTTTTTAAGATGATATTCCATGCCAAATCTATTACTTCTTTGAACAAATTTAATTTTTTTTTTCAAATTTGGATAGGCATATTTTTTACAATTGCATCACAAATACGGATACCAAACGTTTTTGGAAAATTTGGAAAATTATAAAAGTTTTAAAACGTGGAAGTTTTAGAATCAATCTGCTTCGAAAAAGCACAGTATTAAAAGCAAAAATCGCAACTTAATGAAATTTGGCATACTCGCACGGATACAGTTTTATTTTAAACAAAAAAATAAAAAACGTTAAAAAAATTAATAATTCATACTCTATAGGTAGATAGATAGTGATAGATTTGATATAGAATGCACCCATTAATGAAGAACATTTTGAGAGCAGAAAGGCTTATTTATTTGGAAAAGCATGCAGAAAGTGCGTGCCTGGAAATTTTATAGACGTAGGTAAGCTCTCTCAACGTATAAACCATTAGTGATTTAATTATTAAAGCGGTTAAGTGCGACTATCAGCCAGTCGAGAAACGTAATCGTCACCACGATCACAGACACGTTCCAAGTTCATTCGATGCCTTCGGAATACACCAGCGATATTCGTGTAGTAAACCAGACCAGAATTCGCACACTCTCTAAGAAAACAGTATTTTTATAACCAATAAAAATATTTTCAAACATACCGACATATGTATTTCTTTAGCTCAAGCAACACACTTTAGTTAAAAATAATGTCACTCACTAAATGACCTCATTTTTTTGTCAAAATGACATCAAATGTCTTCCGGAAATAAAAAAATAATAATAAAACCTCATTTTTTTTCATTTTTGAAAGATGTTTTATATCATTTTGACAAAAAAAATTACGTCATTTAGTGAATCACATTATTTTGACTAAAGTGTGTTGCTTGAATGGGTAAGAAAATACATGTTCATTATTAGAATATTTATTTCATTCAAGCAATTACTTCGAAACATTTATTCGTATCAAATAAATATCGTAATAGAGTTAACGAGTAGGTATTTGCTTAATCCGATGCAATCTTTATTTCGCCATATTCAAAAAAACATTTATTGGCTATCATCATCACCATAAAGTTATCAATCCTAAGACTGGTTTGATACCATTTTCTATCTTTTCCTATCCTCCGCTAGTCTTTTCATTTCCCTGTATTTCGATTAAAGAAATTTATATATATATATATATATCTACTGTATAAAATCCTCACAAAATGTGGTCACTTCAAAAGGTAAATCAACTTGGCAAGTACACAAAACGCGCGTGTCCAAAATTATCGAACGTGTCGACGCGCGTGTTTTTCCACGAACGAACGTTTACTTTTACAGAGGTCGTCACTTCCGAGTGAAACGCGTTTCCTACATTTCTAAGTGCGTGTTTATACGACATGATCCAGTATGTCGACACGTGTTTCCCTCACGTTCTGGACATATACAGTCGATCTTATTAATTCTCGTAAACGCGTCGACGTGCTTTCTCGACGTAACAGCGTGTCACGAGAATAGACGTAACCGGCCAACTAAAAGATGTGATGCATTAAAAGCGATCGGAGGAAAATTAATTGACTCTCTCCCACTGCTACGCGTTACACGCGATTACTATATACATATATTGGAATATCGAATTAACTCCAATTTATGGTACATTTCCCAATATTTAATCAGGAGAAATACCTACGCGAGCCATTTATTGAAATATAAATTTCAAACAACTGGTAAAGCATAGTTGTTAGCGTAAAACGAGGTTTTGTAAAACACAATCACCGGCGAATTCGTTGACGTGGATGCTAGACGTACGGTATCACGGACTTTATTGTAGATTTACTTGTGTTCTACAATTCGCCCATACACATCATTTTTATATATCGTTTACCGTAAAGGTAGCATTTTCTAGAAACTCATCCGTTTGTCCGTTTTTACGATGACCTATGTCACTAAAACCGTCATTCGTCAGCTCCCTTTTACCAAAACCTCGTGAAATATAGCATATGGGCATTCAGAAAGTCCAGGCTGCTCACTAGTGTGAAAGATTTGTTTAAATCGGATCAGTAATTCCAAAGATTATTCCCGACAGTCAAACAAACTCACCGACTTTTCCTCTTTATTGTAATATTATATATTAATTTGGATTAGTTTAGATTAACATGTTTCCTCCAACCCTCAAAGAGAGAGATTCCTATTGCAAATATTATATTCTCCACGTCTTCGTCGCATCGACGAGACATCATTCGTCTCCTCCTTCGGAAACGGAAGAAGCGTTGATTCGAGACACCGACGACGACGGATGTCCCAATTTGCCCGAATAAAGCGCGACGCCGCTGGAAGCGGAAACATCCCCGGAAATGAGCCATTATTCCACGTAACGAAGATCGCAATTGTGCGTCGTCGTAACCATTTTCAGAAACAGTACGGACCCTTTCACTCGAGTACGCACCTCCACCCCTTCCCTCCTCGTTAGTATATCGCGAGGTCGATATACGCGGCGCCTGTATATAGCGGTACTTTGTGGTCCCTTATCGGGATTTTTCGTGTCCAATGCCTTCCGTCCATCACCCTTATCCACGGAAAACTTTATCAGGTCCGCAATCTTATCCCGACGAGGCAATTTTCTCGACTCCTTGCCTCCTTTCCCTCCCGATTCCCGACACCGTCGCCCCAACCGGTTGCGCCCCGTCCCTCGGGACGCGAAACAGAAGCCCCGATTGCGTTCGGGGATCAGTCCGTCTCTACCCTCGGATCCGAAAGAGGAGCTCCTTAAAGACAATCACTGACAAACAGGACGTGACTTTATCCTGCCCGGATAAAAAAAAATACGAATAAATCGAGGTCCGACGCCGACGAATCGCCGCTAAACGGGATACCTACATATGGATCGCGTTTCTCGGTGGCCGCTGCCTCGTCGTGTCCTGCGTATCGGTATTGCTTTTGCCACGTGGGTGTCCCTTTCATTTCCGGGAGCACCCAGAAGCGAAGATTGTCCGCGTGAATCCATTCGATCAGGATCTTCAATTCTAACTGAATAAAAGCCCCAAACACAAACGATACAGTATTTGACTAAAAAAAAAGTTTCATATTTTTAAATTTAATTTGTAATCTATATACATACCTATGCGATATCACACGATAAAGAAAATATCCGAAGAAATAATTATTCACAAAGTTATAAGTGCGTTTTTCTTTACTGAATGAGGAACTTGCATGACATTTTTTTCCCCTGAAAATTTTACTGAATAAAGCTATCGTGTTATAAAAACCAGGGAGCACTGTATTTTTTAATAATATGTAACTATATTGGAGAAAAAGAATTAATTAATCGTGCCTCAAGCGCCTAAACCACGACCCGACCTAGAACGCAGTACACTGTTAGAAGTGTTTTTGATTTCACAATATGTGACGCTATACGGATGTGTAGAGAATTCAAAAATACATTCTTAATTTTAATAAGCAAACTTTGAATTCACTACAAAACTTTTAAAATCACAAATTCGTTTTGATTTCCAAACACATATTAGGAAATAAGAAACTCGTACTTTTATTTAATCACTGTCTCTTTAAATAGGCAACGTTCACTCTGAATTCCTCTAACATCATGTTTGTATTTCACAACAGCGTTTGAAAAAAACAATACCCATATTTGGTTTTAAAACATGTATGGGAAAAACCTAAAAAGGCCCCTTGGGAATTCACAATACATTGTGATGTTTAAATAGCGTCGTCGGTTCAGTTTGGGTCTACGTGTGATATATTAATGATGTTTCAAACAGTGCAAATTGTACCGAATTATTCCATAAATAATGAATGATTAATATTATCATAATCGCTACTGTTTTGAAAAGGAAAGTATCAAATTATTTTATAAAATTTAATGAGAAGAACCTTCGAGAGCAATCACTGTCATGTTCGGTTTCTATATATGACTGGAGTCGACCGACACCAATATTGAAGAGTCGGTGGCTCAATTGATAGAGTGCGATGGAGCTCGTCCTAAAGATCGCAGGTTCGAGTCCCGGTAGGGTATGAAAAAAAAAACCGACACTACTAGGCGGGTCGGCAGGTAGCAGTGTAAAGTCACTGCGTGCGTTCCAATTTTAGGATGAGTCAGTAGTGTATTGTGATTTCACAACAGCTTATCTTTCGAATTTCACAGTACCGAAGAGAGAGAGAGAGAGAGCGCTTCTACTTTTCCACACAAAGTATTGTGATTCTAAAATACAACGATTTTGGAATTCCTAACACCATTACGCATATTATTAGTTTCAAATGTACACTCGTGTTTGTAAAAATGCTTCCATTATATTTATTGTGATTTCCTAATAGAAACTTCTAACAGTGTATGATTGGCCTAGCCGCTTTTACTGTTGCGTGACGTCACACATTCGATGATCATTGGCTAAATCTCAATTTTAACCAATGACTGTCGAGTGCTCCTAACTACGCCCCGCCCCAGAACGCAATATGATTGGCCGATAGCGCTTTTACTGTTGCGTGACGTCACACATTAAATTTTCTTCTCGCTGTTTGCGCGGCCCTTTCAACAGCTACATTTTTAACTCAAATTTGTGAAGGTATCCGACATGTTAACACCATAAGTTTATTGTAATTGTTTAATCTATTTTTTAAACCAATAAAAAAAATCATGCAAGTTCCTCGTTGTGACGTATCGAAGAGACATGAGAGACGCTCTTATGCCAAGTAACGAGTGGGAGAGAGAGACAGACTTACTGAGCAATGACGTATGCAGCATTTTTAAATATCGTTTTCCGGCTTAAAATGAGGCTGAAAGTGAAAGATAGAAAAATACGAGGTAAATAATTTTGTCCAAATTTGTCGAATCATCGACAAAAAAGTCAGTCAACTACCCTATTAATTTACATAGATAAATCAGTGAATGTACCTATGGATATTAAGTTTACACGTGTACATCGAATCAATATCGCCCGGATTTGATACGAAATAAAAACCGAAGAATTTTCTACTTTCACTCCGCAGCATGTGTGTTTAAGGTGAAATAAGATCTTTCCGAGTCTCCAAAGGATCCGCGACTATATACGAAAGAGGGAAATTGAGCGCCGGCCGTGAGATTAAAGCCAAAGAACGAACCCCGCGAGTGAGGAACGATCCAATTAAAATTCCTGAAATCCTACCGCGCCATTGAAACTACCAATTCCGCAGTCTAAGAGTCAAGTTCGATCCGCCCCTATAGGCATGGGATCGAACGTGTTCGTCGTCTTATCAGAAGGGAATTAATTTGTATTCCGCATAAGCGCGTACCTTTGGAACTGCCTTAATAAACGAAGTAATCTAGTTAGGCTTTCGACGGAAACCCCTCTCCGTCCAACCCCCTTCGATCACTCGACCCTTTTACGTACTTTTCCTCCCATCGTAATGTCTTTTCCAACGCGTCTCGCGCGAGATACGTGTCAAAAGGGGCGAAGCACCGCAAGAGTGTCCAATCGATCCGATAAAAGACCTCCAACTATTCCGTATTCGAAGTTCATCTCGAGAGCCGCGTGAATTCCTCGCGCTTAGTGAGAGCGTGAAGTAATTACGGCAAGCTGGATCAGCCCGGATCTACAATACACGCCAGCGTAGCGGGTTGCATATCGGTTGACGCCTCCGATCCGCTGCAGGGGCCATGCGCCTGTGTCCGGCGCCAGGCGGATACCAATATGCAACCCGCTACGCTGGCGTCTATTGAAAGGGACGGATTGTATACATATACATACCTATACGAGAAACTCGCGACTCTTCCCCTCTCCCCCTGATCTTTTATATCGGCGGTGCTTCCGTGGCGGAATATCGATCCAGCGCGAAGCCGCGCCATTCGTTTCACGCTCGAACTCCGATACCCGAAACTCGCACAACGATCGTATAGTTTCTCGACGACGCGAGGAGATGAAAGGCGAGGGTTGCCATTTCTGAAGCCGAGACGCGTCAAATGTTCCTCGACCTTGGTCGTTCTGCCTTCCCCGATCCCTTTCTACTGTACATGTATAACCAACCCTTTGCATGCCCTGTGCCATTGTATCGTGAGTATCGTACCGCGAGGACATACATACCATACATACGTAACTTTGTTACGCAGGGTAGCGACCAGCTCGTGATATGGAGGACGCAAATGTACTGTTAAGAATTTTGAATAAAATTGTCAACGGGTAATGTGTCCATGCATATATCCACTTTATTCAAATTCGATATATTAAATTTATCATAAATTCACCTTTTTATCAAAAGTTATGTACTTTTTCAGCAACAACTGTAGAATTCAAGACTTCTTCGGCAAATTTTAAATATCTCATAATAATTTATAATATTCATAATTGTTAATGGTATATGCAAGAAAATATAATCAATGTAATCATTTATCGTATTCTTGATGAACAATAGGATATTTCATTTGGCCCTTGAAAAATTTAATAAATAAGCATCGGAAAACGGCAATGAATAGATTAAAATAGAATGCACTATTGCTATTAAAAATTGACCTATTGTCAATTGTTACTGGCATATGCAAGAAAAATATACCTAATCGATGTAATTAATTTGTCATATTCTTTATCGATAATAGAATATTTGACTTGGCCCTGAGAAAATCTAAGTAATAAGTAAAGACTTGAACACTTCAGCGAACAGATTAATTACAATAAAATTGATTCGCTTTAATTCTAAAATAATTGAAAGCATTACGATATCAGGCTTCATTACGTCAGTTGTGGTTAGTTCCTACACTACCTAGAGTTTAAATCCGATGTAATTTTCTCGACGGGATCCTTCATACCTGCTTCATGTGGTTTCAAATATCGACTGGACTGCGCAAAACGCTAATAATTATAATGAAGGTTTCAAGAACCCGAGATGAAACTCTCCATCCGACCCAGAAAATTCAATTTCAAAGACACTAACCTTTGATAATTATATGCTTTATTCAGCATTGTTTACTTCAAAATTTGTAATGAGAGATTTTACTTGCGAGAAAAATGTACTCGTATTAAGTATCAAATTCGAATTCTTTTTATAGAATTATAACGCACAAAGCTGATATGCGCCAAACAAATGATCAAAGAAACAGCAAATTCAGTGTGAATAAATTCGGGGGATGAACCAGATACAGTTCAAACAGTATTTCCCTGTATTAAAGTAGAGCAAACAGGAACTAGATCATTAGAAACTTAAAAAGTTTTATATTTAGACAATTTGAAAGCAATGCGATGAGAGTTACAAGTTTATTCTTCATTCCAATAAATCTCCTTGCTTTGAGGAAAAACGGTTCTCCATTACAATTTGAATATCAATAATTAATATTCGGTCGACCGGCTTATTCGCCGAAGTAACCTCGAGTCATATTGCTACCCTATTAAAGCACCGTTTCATTATACAACCCCTTTTCATCCCCAGCATCATTATTCGATCCCCTAATTCCTTTCTAGGGCCGCCAACGTCAGGCATGTCGCGAATAAGGGACATGTGAGCCGCTGCGTACGAAAAAATCGATAAGAGAAAATCTAAAAAATTGTGTTTATCCGTGCCGTGTCAGTTGTTGATAGAGCTACATATAAAAGCATATTATTATGGAGGATTAATCTTTCTCCATATAGATGAGTAGTATTTTTGTAGAAAGAAGTAGTATAACCATACGAGCTATGGCTATACAGCACTTCCTGGATTAAAATATCTATGCTTCTCATCATTACAGTTATCAATATTATCACACACATCAAAATAGATGAAATCTTATACTCGACTATAACGTACCTATATATCTTATATGTATATTATTTCTAGAAAGTGATTTTTCTTGACAACCCCTTTTCCTCCCTTCATACGAAACCAGAAACGATGAATAAGGTACCATTTCAAAGATTAAGTTCCACATTCCATTATTCGTATGAAAATCGAAAGTAAAAATTGATCTTCTATCGTTTGCGGAATTTCGGCATGAGCTCACTAATCCATATGACGACTGTACACTTGTCCCCCTTTGATAAGAAAAAAAAACAGAGTGCTTTCACTCAAAGCGCAAAGAATGTTGTAATAACAATGCAAAATTATAAATATTAGGTTCACACCTTCAGGAAAGCTTAATTAACTCGAGCAACCGTAAATCTCTTAATGGATAATCAAATTTTATTTTTCTCCCTGCGTTTCGCCAATTTACGCCTGCTCACCCTTCGGAGAGAAAAAAGGAAATGTAGATTAAAGGGGCTCAAACGAGTTTAGTCACCCGGAGCGGATATTTCGGAAGGGTATCTGAAAAGGCTCAGAGTCTCCCTTAGCCAAGTCGCGGATGGTTATTAATATAGCGATCGTAATAAGGGGAATGAAACGGACGTGACATCAGCTTTAATTACGAGCCGACACCTGATGCTCGCTTTAATATCTGTCTAATCCCGTAGCGGCAGCAGTTTTTTCCTCGCCCCCCCCCCCCCATTTTTTGCACGCTAATTCCCGAGATTACAGGACGCTTACATTGCTGCAATATGTGCACTGATTAACGTCGGAAATAAACCGCTTAGTCCTTGAAACGGAAAGGGTAATTCGAATCTTTTGAAATTTCTTCCGCGTGAAGAAAGTAAAGGAAAAATTAAATTATTGTATATAATTCGTTCTTATGGGGGTGTAAATAATTTGAACCTTAAAATTGAAAAATAAGTTTGTAATAAGGGAATTTAGAAGCCATTTTTAGATTCTTTAGAATTTTAGCTTGAAATACACACTTTTATGTATCATTCTTGTACAACCATTGAAACGAGTATCCTGTGTGCAATTCGAAAGGAATTACACCTCTTTTACAAAAAAAAAAGCTTACATTAGATTACTAAGATTACGTCGCTATTCTCACTGATACTCGTGCAATTCCTATGATAAATTTTCTCGCCCTGACAATATGCGTGCCCCCTTCAATAAATATACCTACCACAAGAAAGTTGCGAAGAACGGACGCAGTTTGTGTAACATCGCTTCCGAGTAATAATTTAAAATTCAAATCCGGTAAAACATTGTTGTTTTGAATCTCTTTTTTCATGGCAAAACTCTAAATCTGAAGTGGAACGAACAAAAATGACAAGGGAAATTCGTTTCTGAATAAATATAAAAATGATCGAGGGAACTTGCCAGTGTAAACGATATTCGAAGCGATGGAGAGACTATAATTCCCTCTAAATCTCCCATTAATTACGAATGTAAATGCTCAAACACTTTTACATTTCTACAATAGCCTGGAAAACTTTGTGTTAAATAACGACCCCGAGACGGACAGTCAACTTCGCAAGATAATGGAGACTCATTTATTTTCGCTCCCTCTTGAGCCTCGCGATTTTGACAGATTCGACAGCAACGAATACTTTAGAATACGACATCAAAGAAAAATATATTCTTCGACGTAAAAAATGAAAAACGTGATCGAATATGTCAGATTGAATTGCGATTCCAGCTCCGCAGTATTTCTTACGATAAATCCATCGCGTTTCGTCTCCGAAGGTTTATTTCTCCTCGTCTTAAATTGTAATTCGCCGAGACTAAAATGCTTCCGCATTGATATATACCTATATACGATGGATTTCTCTTCGCTTCGAGTTTTAATTCGCGGGAACGAAAAATACCTTTTAGCGCCGTGCTTTTGTAGGCCAATTTACGGGGCATCCCTATACGTCAAAGTATTTCTGCGCAGCATCGACGATGATGGATTGCCCATAAATCGAATTCTCCTTTCGAAAACTGATTCTCCGGGAATCTCCGTATTCAGATGAAAATAAAATGTCCGGCTTGACGAATTTTACTTCCTCGCGCGTTATTCAATCATTTAGTGCGTCGCGAGTTTTCCCTCTGATAGGCGCGTGGGGTGTATATTTTACACCGCAGGTCATTTCTTTTCATTGCCAAGACCAGATACATTTTTTTAAGTGCTGCTGCTTTCAATACCTCTCAAAAACTATTCTGAACAACTGATTCACTCGTTTCCGTATGCATATCTGCACTATGGTCACCGTAACACCCGTGTAAAAATGATTGGGGTATCGCTCATACCCCATGCGATTATTGACGTTACATTTTTTGTCTTTGAGAAATTATAAGCCAATCGAAAATAGTAAAGTATGTATTCATGAAGCCGTACCTTTTAGAAATGATAAACAAGTAATCAGAGCTAATCTAACCTCATCCAGACTCATTGTCAGCCAACGAAATGATTAATAGAGTAAGAAAATTATTATGTAACCGCTAAAAGAAGAAACTTGGTACTTTTTCGTGTCTGCTTCTTCTGTTTCTAAGCAAAATAACGTTGATTTTAATTTTTTTTAATATTTAAATAATGGTATGCTATTTTAGCATACAGAAGTCACGTAATTTAGATGAAAATATACCATTGCTTTAATATTTTAAGCACAGAAAGCTCGTACTTTCCTAGTCAAAATGTGTGACTTTCATACGGCTGAAGTAAGTACGCAAATAAATAAATAAGGTTAAAAAATATAGGTACACTTTCCATCTTTGTACCCTTCATTAAAGCACTGTGTTTCAAAGAGTTGATTTTGTTAATTGAAAATACGAATTTTTTCATGAAAACGTATCCGGATGTAAAAGTAATGACATTTTCTCCTAATATATTAAATAACTCCTATTGTAATTAATTAAAATAGAAAATCAAAAGGTGATACTTATACACTGCCTCAAGATATGTCCAAACATGAAAAATATTTATTGGGAAATCCAAAATGTTGAAATGACTAACGTTAAACGCATAAACATTGTGGGGCATACCCCACGCAACTATTGACGTCTTAGATTCTCACACGCCTATCGAAGGTCAAGGAGATGAATTACACGTTTTCTTTCAATTTTACAATTCAAACGTTACAATTTTCGTTTACACGTTTCTAAAAACTATATCCTCTTTCTCTCAAGACAATCACCATGCGAGAGAATCGCTAAAACGTATTATACTCAAGTTCTCCATTTTTCTCCCCCCGCCAAGACTCGATTTCTCAAAGTCGACAGATTTCGCCGCTCTCGAGGACGCATTTCCGAGCAGTTGCGCCGCTTAATGGAGCGTGCAGCTAAAACACCCTTCCGAAGTGCGATACACGGAAGCAACTTTCTCGCTTCTCACTCCACCTCCTCTCTCTAAAATATAATAGGTACAGGTACCCGTGAGACGCACTTTTCGCGAAATCCTTCACAGTGCTTGTTATATTATTTAGGATGACAAACCCTTCAAAAACTCTCGACCATTTCTCTAAAGCCGCGCGTACACTTGGCGAATGTGTTCGGCCGAACACCAGCGAATGCGTTCGGCCGAATGCAAATATCCTATGATGTGTTCGCTGATTTACCGCCAGATCGGCGAATATTGGCGAACGCGAACGAATGCATTCGCGAATTTTTGGCGAACGTTCGCTGAAACGTACACACTTGTCGAATTCACGCGTTCGTTGGTGTTCGGCCGAACACATTCGCCAAGTGTATACGCGGCTTTATCAAACCGCGTAGTATCGTTAACTAGTGTTTATTTTTGTACAAACGTAATTCCATTGTATTTTAATTGCAATCCATCATCAAGACCCTTGGAAACTTTTAGCAGCATTCAACGTCACACAGCCATGTGAAACCCTAAAGCCCTCGACGCACAGTAGGTCGCACGAGAGTCCTCGAGTGCCGAGTGAACTCGACTAATGACTCCGAGTAAAAGTCTCGTTCCTGCCTATGCGTTGCCGTCGTACAGGTGTTACCCGTAATTTCCAGTGGAATGAATGTCTGAATGACAGCGGGGATGAAAGGAAGGACAGAAATGGAGAGAGGAGAGAGAGAAGGCCCTGCAAGGAGTGGACTCGTAAACCAGCAGCCTCCTGCGGTTTACGACGCCTGGCTATCACCGTCTGCCCTATCACAAGTCTCGGCCTCGCAAACATTGTATACCCTCAGCGTCCAGCGACGTAACCGGAAGGTGTCGAGCTCGAGACGAAATGAACGGGTCAAGGCAGGGAAGCGCGGATAGATTTGTCACTATACAGAGAACGATCCGCGTCGAGATACCGTCGTAAGACGCGCGGAAATGGCCGGGGGCTATACATTTTTAACGACTCGATTCCAGGAGAACGATCCGTCCGCGCTCTCGCGGTGTACGTGTTGCTCCTCTATTCCGGCGCGTTCGACTATCCGATAACTTTCCCCCGGAGCGCGGGATGGACGCGCGACTATCGATCTCAATTTTGGCGAATAAAAAACAATGATGGCGCTATTTATCAGGGCCACGTCCGGTGCTACATTAATCATCCGGCGATACCTTCGCGCACCCCCGTGCCTCCTACCATCGCAAGAACCGGCCGGAAAGCGTGTATTAATAGTTATACGACTCCCCGCGTATTGTTGGGGGTCGCGCTAAATGGCATTTTTACTCCCCCGCGCGGCGAGAGAGCCGGGAGAGTTTCGACTCACAATTAGAAGTCACTCGCGGAGAGAAGAAAGGATGGGTACCTATTGTTCTCCGCGTCGCATTGTCGTTGCGCGAACGTGACGTCGGAATCTCCTTCCTTCGAGACTCTCGGGGAACTCTTGTCAGAAGTTGACGCGTAGAACGTCGGAGCTGCTTCAGTTTTCGCGGAGTCAGGAAACGACGAAGTATCGCAATAGCATGGGTTGAGGTGGTGTCTTACGAAAATATTGGAAATTCCGTTCAATTCTTTGGTTTATTGGCTGTGATTCGGTTTGTTTTTTTTTTTATTTTAAGGACGATTCTCTGTAGCATTGGTGATTCTGTAGGTAAGATACGGAGCAGAAATGAGAGATGCACTCATCGTAAAAGAAAGTGGGGTGAAATAAAGCCCTCGTGTCGGCCCTTACTGCTTACAGCCAGAGCTATTAGCGTACAGTTGGCTAATAGTGTACAGCTAGCAAATAGCGCACGGCTCACGCTTTGCCATGCGACATCCTCCCACGTGTCTCATCCTCGCTACGACTCTACACTATGTCCCTATGTTTGTCGAGCGCTGGAATATTGCAATTCCTGTGTTCCACTATGGTTGCGTGCCTCTAAATGGCAGTACGTCTGCCTCGATACCGCGCAAACATAGCGGCTCATTCCTGCTTGCCTTCAGAGGGACACGGAGAACGTTAGTTGATAAATAAAGTCATAAACAGCGAGTATAATAAATTGTACGACTGTATTTGCATAACTATGTATACGGCGACTCGCCAGATCCGCCGTCTGCCGCGAAACGTTCATCTTCCAATCTTATACGCGCACAGGTATATTCGGCTGATAAATATTTTCACAAGTCGCGGCATTTCGCGGAATATAATAAGCCCTTGGGGGCTATAGAGCCGCACGAGTCGCCGCGCAGCGCGCTCTGGGAATTATGATTCCCCGAGCACTGGGTGCACGGTGCAACAGCGACGCTGAGAGTGTGGCTGAAATATACAATATCCGAAGGGATATCCGTAGACTCGGTAAACAAAATAAATGTCCAGGTTTCCGTGGCAAAGCATCGATGCCTTTGACCATGTAAGTATAACGCGAAATATATTGAAACAAAAAGGGTAAATCTTTCGGAAAGGAAAAGGCACATCGGCGCGCATAGACTTCGGCGTTCGTCGTCCTCGCATATCGCACTGGGGCTACTCAATTTGACGTTTTTTTTCCGGCCTCCATATACCCACGCATTGATATTCACTTCACATTCTATCGTCTCTGTTAAATGCACTTACATAATTCTCTACTCCCCTTCGCATTTACAAACAGGGTGGTTTCTCAATTCCGCTCACAAAATTCTCTGACTTTTCCCGGTTTCCCTGACTGAAATCACTAATTTTCCCTGACTTTTTCATTTGCGAGATACGAAGGAACAATTGAAATGCTGCAATAATATGGATCGTTTAGTTTGAAAGTGGTGTAAGTCCATTTTCTTATTAAACACGGACTAGTTATACGCATACAAAATTTACATTAAATTAAGCATGAATTACGTGATCTCATTTTTTTTTCAAAAATGGACTTACACCACTTTCAAAATAAACGGTCCATATAGTTCATATGCATAAAATAATGCTTACGTGTTTGTCTTAATAGAAATATTTGATATTTTGTAACGATAATCGGGTGAGGGATAAAATTGACATGCCAAAATTATTAGACATGTATGCTAAATAATCCTGAAATATTGTGCTATGTTATCAGTTATCACTTATCACGCAAGCGTTTATTTGAATTACATGATTATGAAAACAATATAAATACTCGTACACAGTTGGCTGTACTTATATAATACACAAATTATAATTTTTAAATACATGGATACGTTTTCTCTATATTTCAATGGTTTATTACTGCTCGGGATTAGGTTAATGTAATAATTGAACAAAAGAATCTCCAAAATCCTCTGGATCTAGCAAAAATTCCCTGACTTTTTTCTGACCGATCACATTCCCTGACATTTCCCAGTTTTCCCGGTTTTCTAGTTGAGTGGTCACCATGACAAAGTATTTACTTAAAAATCGAGACGTTTCAAACTTCGTAGAAAATAAATAGCAATTCAATATCTTAATAATTCCTTGATATGCCCATTTTTTAATACAAAAACATAACAGCCAAGAGCAGAAAAAGAAATGAAAGAATAAAACGTATAATATGTAGAAGAATATTTAAGTAAAATTGCAGTGCTCGTGAAATATCCTAAATTGTACACTCTCGAAAGTACGAATCTACCCCCAAGGCACAGTTACGATCGGCTGGCACGCGTGGACATACGGATTATACTTGCATTTATGGAAATCCGTGTGGGATGGATTAGCGTGTAATGAAGCAGAGATTGTTAAATAGATCAATTTGCATATGTACGCATTCGTACTATAGACATAGAATAGTAATACATCGGTTTTAGACACCCTTAATTAAGACTGGTTGTGAACTGAAAGAAATAATTGCCGGTGTCAAGAAATGTTTTCTTCAATCAAAAACAATATAACTTCAGGATCAAGCCATGATTTGTTTCGTGCAGAAAAATATCTGATAGACTCGAGTATAATTGTTTTTTGTGTAGAAAAATTTCTTGTTCCCTCGACTGCTGCACTCTGAAACCAAGACTACATATACTTACGAACAAGAATCTGTATTCTTAAAAATTCGGTGGAGTTACAAAAGTAGGTTTTCACTTCTGGTCTTCGCGCTTCCATTGTATGATTGAGTACTGCAATTTAAAAATCGGTATATCAAATGATTATGACTATTTAAACGCTATTGATGTGCATATATGTACTATATATAAAAAGAGTACGATTAAAAAAAATTATTACCATTGATATACTTCTATTTTTTTCACGCCCGTATTAGCAGCAGTAGTATAACGAAAAATATGAAAGTATCGCGACAAATGATTGCGCCGTTTCGAGAGATGGGAAGGAGAATTCGATAGACGTCGCAATGTTCTTCCTGTAAGATTCGAAGGTTCCGTTTCTCGTCGTTTTCATATGCAATATCTGTATTGAAGTATCGACACGATACGTCCGATTTGTTATATTTTCCGTTGAACCCATCATACTTTTGATTCCTTTTACGAATATAATAGAATATTTGATTTCATTTCGGTACATAAATGTGACCAAAAATTATAGACATTTTCAGACTAGCGAATGTTCGAATAAAACTGTCCGGAAATGTATTTATCGGAGACGAATTGATTTTAAAACGAAGCATAAAATTGCATTTAGAATTGAACTTAACCTCTTAACGCCCCTTGTTACAAATACGTAACGTTCCTTTAATAATTACATAATTTGTATCTAATTACATTTGAACTTTGTGTGACCATTATATCGTTTGTGTAACATTCTCATATTCAATAATATTGTCGTGTCGCCATCTAGTGATCCTACTATAAATTACTATGATTTTAATATAAGAAGGGATGGCTGTGGGCACTGGCCACATACAAATGTATACAAAATGATAGACGAAGGTGCAAAATGGTAAGCTGCAAAGGGCTTCCCAGTGTGATGTGTACAAAATGTAAAGTGTATATATGTTTAAACAAGAATAGTAATTGTTTTGTATCTTTTCATGTTTAAAAATTCCAAAAATAAACTTCCGTAGACCGTTATAACAAATTTGATACAAAGCTCCTTTTTTCCCCAAATCTCGAAAAATCAAAATGAAGCTAGGAACTGATATTTTAAAGACATGCAATATGCACAAAAACAACATTTTCTGGTTTTCTGTTTGTTAAAAGTGTTTCTGGGCATTAAGAGGTTAAAATTGAATTTACATCGATTTTTTAGCCATTTCTGGATATATCACACAAATATTCTTTCATATTTTCTAATATTAAGAGCATTTCCAGTCTGTTGCACGCTTACGTAAACCGCAACTGCTTAGGGTGATACCTACATGAAAGATTCACAGAAAATAGCGACGCCGTTTGGCGGGATAGAAAAGAAACTTCGACAGATATCATCCCATTTTTCCTTGTTATCAAAGTTCTATTTCATGTCTTCCCTTCGGTAGCACCTACATCGAAATTACAAATTACAATACATACATTTGGATCAAGACAGTTTTTCATCAAATTTACCATATACAGTAGACTCGCGGTTATCCGAGTCCCGGTTAACCGAGGCTCCGGATTAACCGAGGGCTCTCTCAGATAAAATCTACTGTTTCTCCAACGTTGGTGCAACATCGCCGCTTCCAAGAGAGGCAAAAAATTAACTCAAAAATCCATCAAAGACTTCTTTGTAAGATAAAATACATATGTAAGTAAATATAAAACTATATAATGTACCTTTTGGATTTTTCTTCGTCATCCACGAGCAATTTAAAAGAACTTCGGATTATCCGAGTTTTATTTTTAACCGAGGTACCCTCCCAATTTTACCTCGGATAATCGAGAGTCTATTGTATAGGTATATGGTAAATTCTTTTGCTTTCCATTATAACTAAAGTAAAACTAGAATGTATTGATATATTGAGAATACTCCCCCTTCACTGCTTATTATTTAGAAAAGAAAATATATCCCGACGAGAGAGAATATTACTTCAAACTTTAAAAATTCATAAAAATTCTCAAGTATTATACATCTGAGATGTTCGCTCTAAACCAAATTTTGGAAGCAATGGTAGGCCCGAATGGAGTGTTAAAGGCATCAAAGCAGAGGTAAAATTTTGACATTTACATCTTCTCTTGATGTTAAACGCTGTAAGGAAACGAAAGATACCCGTGTAGAGTTTACAACGCAATTCTGCCGACGGATGATGACGCATCGCTTCTCGAATGCAGAGCAGTATGCATCGCTCATGGGCAAGACGTTTTTCCGGTCTTTTTCACTGCGGGAGAGATTTATATTCGCGAGCGCGCGCGCGGAATGTTATGCGTAATAAAGCGCAGATTTCCGAACGGTTCCGTCCACACATGCATTCGTGCACTATCTTTGGCGAGCATCCAGGGCACAGCTGTTACGAGAGCGCGCAAATTCGAGAAGAACAAATATATGACCCGACACACGGACTCGGACAAAATCTAGTACCTGTTATATCGAGTACCGAGTTATACGTAGACCGTTATCGATCGATATCAATCGTCGATCGACTAAGCTCCGGCTCTCGGGGTGGGGTGAATTTACGATTGTGTAAACTTTATGCGTGCGTATCTATTGTGTAATAGGATTCCATCTGTGGGGATAGATATTGTCCCTGTACTCGCCGGCCTATCCGAGACACGTAATATCCGTACCTGTGTGAGGCTAGAGCCGGGTTATCGTGGATATTGGATTCTGCAGAGACGTATCTGTAGATACAGTTGATATTTTCGAAAGACCGATACGCAAATCAGGACAATATATTATGATAATCTGAGATACATACATACATACATTGGAATTTGCGTTGTCGATTTATTCATTCGACATAGGTAATTATAGCGATTTTACATGAAAATACACACGAAAAAAAATGAACCGTAACATTTAAAAAGTTTGTGGTATACCAAGCAAATCAGGGCAATTATGGTAACTTACGATTCATAAATTGGGATTTGCGTTTTCTACTTATTAATTCAACATAATTAACGATTAACCCACACGGAAAAAAATTAATCGTAGCATTTACAAAATTTGTGGTAAATTTCGGGATAAGGCCAATTTATTTTTACGATAACTACAATTTCAATAAGAATTACAGCAAAACGCTTGCATCTTCTATAAGTTTTACTACCTATAATTTTTATTAAACTTGTAATTATCGTAATAATAAACTGGCCTTATCCCGAAATTTACCAAAAACTTTGTGTAAATGCTACGATTTATTTTTTCCGTGCAATTTCACTGATGAGTCTCATTCTGCGATATCACGATACGGACCAATGAAAGTATTTCATTATTGTCGATTCAGGAGAGCGAATAATGATTTTCGGATTACTTATCCAAACAATTTACTAACATCCGGAAACGATCCGGAAAGCCAACAATTTTACTTTCACAAATTCAGCTAAGAATTGCTTACCTCTAGTAAATTAAACCTCTCAATAGTTATCCAAAGTGCAAATTAGAAAAAGAAAAAAATTGGCATTCTATAGTTTTATGACTATTCAATGAGTGACAATAAGAGAAAATGTTATCAAATCTCAAGACCAAAGAAGTAGCATTTATTATCCTAAAAATTACGAACGACCGCCCAAATAATTTATTTTTTAGAAACCGTCTTTCATCTTAAATAACATAGTCTAAAAACAAAATTATAAGAGCATATGAAATCCCAGTGAGGATTTTAGTCGGTAAATCAGAGCAGACAGTGAAGATGCTGTTCCATGAATACCGAGAAAACGTAAAAAGCGAAAGGCTAAATGTTCGCGTCTTCACGTGTCTACCAACTTTCCAAAATAATTTATGGAACATAAATCCACCGGACACAACTGGAACGGGACGCGCGCGTTAGAATTATAATAATCCTGGCTACGCTTTTCTCACTTGACCCATGGGGGGGGGGGGCTAAACCCCTTCAAATTTTAATAGAACACACTGATGAAATAACTGAGACCCTTCCAGAAAATACGTTATCCAAAACGAAAAAAGTAACCTATTTTCTCTTCTCTATTTTAAATTGCCTTCGCTCCTTCTTAACCTATCGTAATCCTACACTATGTTTTATGTCTGAGAACGTTCTCCCCCTTAACGATAGCAGTTCGAATTGACGACCAACGAGGGATGGTAGCTATTCGTACCGCCGGCTGCGAGCTATCGATACGGCGATCGTTAACAAACGAGATCTGCCCCGGGGAAGGTTCGTGACGTCATCAATCATTAGCGACGTGTCAGGGTCATTCGATTCCGTCGGATGGTAGTGACCAATGACGGTCGTGCTTCGCGGCACGGCCGCCGGCGAATCGCTGGATATGTTCGCCGACGTCGAACGACGTTTTTACGACGCGGACTTCGACGAGCTGGAAATCACTGATCGAGACTGGCTATTCGCGGGAAGTCCGAGGACGTCGCGGACGAAGAAACGAACGTCTCGAGTGCTCGAGCTCCTCTCGAGTGTCTAAGAGTGGAGACATTCAATTTAAAGAGGACGGTAATATATCGAATCCCTATTTCGCGTTCGTCGGCGTTCCTTTTCCGTTCGTTTATTTTCCTCGTACGCCGTTGCTTTTTTCCCGCTCGGACGTGAAACAGATCTCGTCCCGCGACAAGAGACATTGGGTACGAGATTCGGTCTTTTCATAAAAAGAATATTGATATCTTTAAATTCAATTTGTAATCTGCATACATATTTAATATCACACGAAAAAGAAAATATTCGAAAAAAATAATTATTCGTTGAGTAATAAGCGCATTTTTTTTCCTACAACGTTGTAACGTCATCGAAACAGAGAGACGCACTTATGCCAAGCAACGAGTGCGAGAGAGATAGACTTACAACACATGATAACGTAGCTGCATTTTTAAATGTCTTCCAACTTAAACAAGATCGAAAATGAAAAAAGGAAAAATACAGAGTGAATAATTTTGTCGAAATTTGTCGAATCTGCAATTAAAAAAAAAGTTCTGAGGAGAGGAAAGGGAGCAGTGGCTCCGTTGTCTGGAACTTAAAGCAGTATACTATAACGTATGATGAGGGGCTGTCTGGAATGCAGGTCCTTCCTCGAGGGATTAGGAGGTCACGGAGATAAGAGACTTCCCCGGAGCCATAGCGCCGCATAGACGGTGCAGCAAGCGCGCGCAGCTCGCGGATTTGTTTCATCGCGAGAGCCAGCTGGATTGAACGAGGGCGAGCGTAATGGGATGATATTTTCTTACCCCGAAGGAAAACCACATGCATTTTGAACAGGCTAGAGAAACGATCAAGTATTTCCCACTAGTACAGGCGCGAATCGTGAGCACATAATGAAGAAAAAACATATGTTACTCCCAAACAATTTTATACACACCGAGAAAAATAACCTGATCAAACTAAAATCCTGCAGATCATAACCAAACCGTTTGGTAAAATATGGATCCTCCATATGTGTGTGTGTGTGTGTGTGTGTGTGTTTTGTTTGACTGACTATTTTCTGGTTAGAATAACTACACAATATGTAGTTGGAATTACTAAGCATGTAGTTAGAATAACTTGATATTTGGTTCAATTTACTAATATTTCGGTTAGAATAACTAAACTCATTTTTAACCAAATGCATTTTGTTATTTTAACTAACAAGGAAACCGTCCCAGGTGTACCTCGCCGATTTCGTTCATTCTGATATATGCTATTCTACATCAAAATCTTAGAGATACGTTTTTTTTTGGCGGAAAAACATTTCTAGGGGGTGAAATTAACCCTCAAAATTGACAACTCCTACAAATGAGTGCTGGTTTTCAAATACTTGCAATTGATCTTTTGAAATGAAATTAAGTGGATAATAATCTGCATAAGAAATGATGAAAAATGTAATTTACTACATTTTGTTAGGGTAATTAATGAAAAAAATTATAAGGGTTTGAAATTCACCAAATTACTGTAAAATGTCAACCCTTATAATTTCTTAATTAATTACCCTAACGAAATGTAGTAAATTGCATTTTTCATCATTTTTTATATAGATTATTATCCACTTGGTTTCATTTCAAAAAATATCAATTGCAAGTACTTATGTGAAAACCAGCACTCATTTCTAGAAGTTGACAACTTTGAGGGTTAATTTCACCTCCTAGAAATGTTTTTCCGCACATAAAAAAAATACGTATATCTTAGATTTTGATGTAGAATAACATATTATATCAGAATGAACGAAATCGGCGAGGTACACCTGGGACGGTTTCCTTGTAAGTTATTTTTTCAGTGGATACAACGAAAAAATGGTATCCTTTTTTTTATTATGGTTGCATACTAATACAATACCTACTAATGAAACCCTTTTAAAGAATAGTATATTTTCCTCTGAACTGCTACATTATCTAGTATATATGTGTATTCTGAATGTCAGCATGTCCATGCTGAAGTATAATCAGAGTTGCTGATTACTGATTGTGATTACCACATAATGATTGCGATAGCTTAGCACCTTCGGAAACGCAGTTGTTGTCGGTTATCCGGCAAGTGCATCGTATGAACTGCAGCGTGAGAGGTGATTCTGTAAAGTGTGATAAAAATAGATAAGGAAGTACTTGCTTGGCTACGAGAAAACAAGTTTGAAGAGCTGAAAGAAGTTTCACGAGTAAGTAGGTTTTTACGCTGCATACGCTTTTTTACTGCCTTCATTTATTAACTCATTATACTTTGAATTCTTTGAACTGTATAATAATAATATCAAAATCTACCTTTTCACTCTATTTTCGTCTATACCAGCAACTCGCGTTGTAGTTCTAGAAATAAGGGAATGCGTCCAAAAGCAAGTTTCATAAAAATATCCAATGCAAATGTAATATATTTATGACTCTCTAGTCCTTCAGAAAGATAAATTTCTTTTCAGAGTGTTGTATTTTGACCTTTAAATTGCTTCATAAAGAGAGCGTCCAGATGAATTTCTTTCTTTCAGAGTACAATATATGAGTGGCTCAGTGTCATACTTGCCTAACACACGAAAACTTAAATTTGGCGTTGTATTGCTTAAAATTATATTATATGCAGCACACAATATGTCAGTGCCAAAGGTGTGAGTGGCTCAGTGCCATACTTTCCTAACCCACGAAAACTTGAATTTGGCGCTTTATTATTTAACATCATATATATGCAGCAATATGTCAGTGCGAAAGTGTTATATTTGGAGGAGGCTTAGGCAAGTGTGGCACTGAGCCACTCATATAATAATGATATTAGAAGACATTCTAAAAATTAGTATGCTTTTTATATTAGTAGGTTTGCATTCTTCAGAAGCAGCAGAGAAGAGGCGACCTGCACGAGTGGCATTGCGTCGTGATCGGGAGCTTATGTGCATCTTCCGAGGTAGTGAAACGGGAGTGGAGGACGTCGAGTGGGTTGAGGAGCAGGACGTCTCTACTGAGGATATATTTTATTAAACGAAGTTTAAAAATGAAGTTACTTGAACTGAGTGAATATATGCTTTCTAATGTTTTCCGTTGATACGAAGAGTTAGAACGAGGATGAAGTGCATAAAGAAATATACCGTAGTGTAGACTATAAGCTTTACATCAATCGTGTTGGGCTTCCACTTAGATAAAAGACGCTGTTGATACACGATTGGAGAATAGCGAATAATGAAGAGTCTATTTAAACAGCTCCTATGTACAGCATGCTCGTTCTGACTATGTATGATGCTATTGTTTAGCAGGACCGTCTCGAAATATAGTCAATCTGGTCAATCTCTTCCTAATATTCATCTGATATTTGAAAGCAGTATAAACGGTAAGCTCAAGAATGACTATAAAAAGATTTAGGGGGGGGGGGGTCATCTGGAATCTTATAGTATCTTACACTGGGGGGGGGGGGGGGGGGTCAAAAAGAGGCCAAAAATGTCTTACGTAATATATGGATGGCCCCCAGGATCCAATTCCATTTCAGTTCCAAATCAACGAGTCAGAAATTTAAATTAGTCGGTGAGAAATTCAATTGTAACTACATCCGACTCAATTATACAGAGCAATTTCAATATTAAGCGGAAATATACTGAGAAAATTTGGATTGAAAGATTTTGTTGGTTTAAATTATTCGAAACAATAATATATTCATTTGAGTTAGAAAATTCAATAGTCGTTTATTCACAGCAAGTATAGGCATAATCAAAATGTGAGCAAATATTAATCACACTAAAGAAATACTTTATTAATCAAACCACGTAAAAATAGTTATATATGGCGGACTAAATATGTAAAGTTGAAGTAACTAAATATCTTCTTATAGTGATTAAACATATATGCGAATGAACAGATATTTGATTCAACTCAGTTATGTAAATTAAGAAATATTTAATTGCTTGAAATAATTGATACCCACTAAATGTGCTCTCGGAAGAAAAAACCCAAACGGTATTACAAGTAAGTGTGTGGGGAACTTTTCCTCTTACAGTCTTTCTACGTCGTCTTCACCGCATATTTCTTCTCCCTCTTCGCTTCATAATCATTCATTTTCATAGCCCCGCGCCTCTCCGCTATATAGGTAAGTATTACACACGCCGCGGGATGTTACCCATATTTTCAAAGAACACAAAGCGCTGAAACGCGATGAAAACGTGACAACAACGACGACGTCGTGACAATGAGGCAAAAAGCAGCGTAAGTTCCCAGACTCGAGCTGAATCTCATCTAGAGAGCGGTGCTTTACAAATTACCCAGCCCCATCCGCAGCCTTTTCGCAAACCCGACCGTTAACACCCTCCTTTCCTCTCTCACTACACTCGCAAGTGTGTTCCAACGGGACAAACGTATATCATGTAGCTACGTACACACGTATGTACAAGCGACGAATCGCCGAGGCGACCAGGGAGTACCATCTTGATAATGTAATCAGACCTCGCTGCACCATCTCTGTATTTATGTATTACGCCTCTCTTATTCTCTCTTGCCTCTGTTTTCTCCTCTCCTTCACTTCTTATTGTTAGTAGGGCGTTCACCTCGAGTTCTTAGAAATAATCTAATTCTGTTGGCAACTCATCACAATATCATTAATAAATAGGAAGAAACTTGATAATTAAATTTTCATATCGTTTAAAAATGTCCGCTAATTTTAGATATTAGTTCTTAAATCTAGAGAAAAGATTTACTTTATCAACCAACTCTTGATTTGCTCAGTAAAATAATATGGATAAATACGAGCCAACCAAACATCTTTTTTCTAAACAAAATAGTTTCGTTAAAGGTTCTTTGATATATTAGCAAAGACTTTTGATATTATGTCAAAATCGTGTTTTTGTAGTAAAGAAATCATTTTGTTATTCCATCAAAATGATTTCGTTCGGGTATAATAATTCTTTCTTCTCGCATCACAATCATTTTGCTACCCCAACAAAATAACGAAGCATGTCATGTCGTTTTATTAAAATCACAAAATTACATGCAAATTCTAACCAAATAGAGTTAATAAAAGTACTTTCTTCTGGCAAGAAAATAATTTTCTACTTTTATTTTGTTGTCAGAACAAAAATTTGTTTTAATGAACGAAAGACTTTGTCGTGCTATCAAAATGACTGGTCAAAATTACTTTTGTCACATAACAAAACATGTTACAGGTATTTTGTATTCAGGACCAACCATTTCTATAAGTTAACAAAATCTTTTGGCAGAATCGACAAAATGTACTTAACAAAATAATTTTTTTGTCACGGCTGTAACTTTTTTCTCAGTGTACGAGAAATTGAATGTATTTGTGTACTATAAGTACGAAAGGAACGATGCTGCTATTTCGCAAACGATTTTATAATTTATTTTCCGAAAACATTTAAAAAGAAACCGCAAAAGAGTTGTACATAAGATATTGCATCACTAATGTGCCAAAAGTTCGTAAAAAATTTGTTTTCGTATTCACTCAAATTTGTCTAAATGTAAATAAATAAAGTAAAAACAATAATTGGAAACTTAAAAGCAAAGAACGCATAGAATATGGTCAACACTCCTTTTTGGTCATTTTCTTAAAAATCACGGAAACTAATGCCATAAGAGCGTACCGATCTTAGGCTCATACCTATATGTATATCGATATGCCCTTATAGCATTAGTTTTCGTAATTTTTAAGAAACTTAATGCTAAGAAGGCGTATCGACTATATCCTATAAGTATGCCCTTTTGCCTTTCGTTTTTCAATTTTTTATTTTACCATTTGAGAACTTTTTTTACGCATTTCTATTACTTGTGAAAAACAAATTAATTATAAGCCTTTTTGGCTTTCACAATGCCAAAAGGGGATAAAGTGGCGTATACGACCTTTTATTGTTATAGTAACGCGATATATCACGCGACTTCGTACTTTCACATATTTTCATAATTGAAATAAAAAAGGTTTAAATTGCAGTTTCGTTGACAATGATAACGACATAGTGACACGAGGATAACACGAAAGCCGGAATGCGAAGCCTCCAAAGCTAAGCGAAACTTTACCCACGGTGAAGCTTCCCGAATTAAATATTTAGAATGCGATACGTCGACGCCACTCCACCTTCGCCCTTCCTCACGGCGCGCATTCCAACGGAACGAACTCGCATGGTACCAAAGGAGGCGATGTGTCGAGATTCTCGTAAAATATTCTCACCGTCTTAGTAACCTAATCAGGCCTCGCTGTGCATATCGGGTTGGTATCAACCCACCCTACTTCGAGGTCGGTTCTCGCAGCCCTACCGCACACTCAATTATCGCGAACCTAACCGCGTTAGCTCGTATTGCATCCGTCACATCCTAGGGCGCATCGCGTAAGAGAATATACAGAGGCCCCCCTTGATGTAATTTATAGATGCGTATATCGTACCGCACGTGGCGACCGACGCGGTTAAACAGGGTACATATACGCGTATGGATATACGTAACCTGCACGCATGTGGAAAAAGTTAGTCAATTAAATATTAGCCATATGTAGAATGGAATGAAGCTCGTCGATGCAGTTTCCGGCGAGTCCGATTCTCGCTAAAGGACAAAGGACTCAATTAGTGTCGGTGGTAATGAAAAACATTCGATTCCATTGCGCGTTCATTCGTCAGCGGAGAATATTGCACCGCTATGGGCAATGCGAGTCTTCGATTTATATGCTAAATAGGCAGATTATGCTCCTTTGTCCAAACGAACAACTAACGACGGATTGCTATCGATATATCGACAGTCAATTATCATGGAGGCGTGTAGGTGGTGAAATGACGATGATTTCGTTGACGTTACTTTCAACCGAGAGCATGAAAATGCGATAGGATTTCTCGCGAGAGGAATGGAATGTTAAATACATTAGAAAAACTATCATTTTGTAATTAGGTATATGTAGTTAATTTATTGATACCACATAAGAAAATTTTCCCGTTGTTCCTTAAAAATTAAATTCCAATATGATGTAGCAATTTTAGGCGGAAAAGAGCAATTAATTTTTACTTCTTTTCATTTCTTTATAAACCAATTGAGACCTATAAGTTCCTAAATTTTCCCATTATAATTGTTATAGTTCCCATAACAACTATAAAAACCCATTCTGATTGCCAAACTCAAATAATCGCCACCATAATCGTGACGGCAATATTCAATCCTCTCAATGTGCAATTGGACGGCGGATACCCTGTGTACACCGTAGAAGCTTCCACGTATCAAATGTTTCGTGAATAATAGATTTAACCCTTTTAGTGCTGGACGACGATATATCGTCGTTCGCTCAGGACCGATATTGGTTATTTTATTAACCCTCCGTTGGTACGGTGAAACAATGTAATGTTAAAATTGCATTTATATATATATATATAGTTGGGGTATGATATACCCCACCGTATCAACGCCGGGTTAAAAATGATTGAAAATGTAAAGCTTGTTCTTCATACTATGTGACCTACATAAAACTATGATCAAACGATGATTATTGTTATGTGCAAATATTGTTTGTAGGAGGAAAACTTGTTTATATGTTTTTCAACATGTTTAATATTTATGTTATTCGTATGATTTTCATAATATATTGAAATGCAATTGACATTAAATTATTCTCTCTTTCTTCTGTAATACGCTGCATTCTGAATTTTTTAAATATCATTCTTAGTTTGGTTTTTATGAGCTTTTTCCTGAAGTTAGTAAATTCGTCAAATTCGTCCGGTTATCTTCGCATAAATACACGGTTTTCGCTCGGCACTAAAAGGGTTAAGATGTTTCACGGTGGAAAGTAGCATTCCGAAGTTTTACCCAACGTCAGCTTTAAAGGGATAGCGCTGTATATTATACTATCGTCGAGCGGTCCCGGTTCGACCGGGCCTAAGCTTAAAAGATATTCTCGGGGAGTGTGTGCATAAAAAAATAGCTACGACTGGGTTAGCCCCGAAATGTCTGCGTGCAAAATTAATGGCTTTGCTACGCGGGAGAAGAAACGCTCGACGGTACGCGTGCGGTAAACGGTAGATCGGTAGACTATTCTTCGTCCAGCGAAATGTCGCCACTCAACGTGCTATAATAACCGAGCATGAAAAAAAGATAAAAAGCGCGTCGGAAGCGAATCGCTTTTAATTTGATGGCAATTCGTTCCGAGTATTTAACAATAACTACCACTGGAAACAAGTCCATTTACACGAGTTTATGTAGGTGCTTACAGAGTATCGGTATCTCAGTTATCGATACACTAAAAAATAATTTGATTCATTCAACCATCAGTGAGGTTAAATACAGCAAACTTCACCGTGTAATTGTTTCAAGCAGATATTCACTTATTTCAACTTCAATTTGGTTGCTTCAACTCTATTTATTTTTCCTTACACTCTTAAAGCATTGAAACAATTGCACCGTAAGGTTCGCTGTATTCAACTTCACTGATGGTTGAATGAAGCAAATTTTTTCAGTATACTCTAAGGATGTGGAAATCATCTATGCTATATACATATTAAAATCTTAACTGAAATATATGAAATTTTCACAGATAATGTATACGATTAAAACAAGTTCACCTGCAAAAATAATTGAAATTGATTGACTATCTCATTAAAAAGTTATGCGTTGTGATGAAATTATACTAACTTTACCCGGGCTCTCGTATGGAAAAACGATGAATATCGGACGGTAAAATAAAACGATATTTCAATATTTACTTATTACTCAGAAAAATTCTTGAAATTTTTCTGGTTTAAAAACCAGTTAAGAATTAATGACCTTACCAAATTTTATTATTTCTTTTCTAATTTTGCGTGGTCATCAATCCCTAACCCCTTCGTAAAGCAGAAATATTTTAGGAATTTTTCTGGGATACCTATCTCAATTTATTTCACTGTTCAAGATCCGTCCCTCCATAAAAGCACATGTAAAATTAGTAAAATAATATACATTAATGCATAAGAGTTTTTAACGAGATAGAAAATCGACTTCAAGCTTTGCAGATAAACTTGTTTTAATCAAATACAAACAGTATTTGTACAATTGTTAAAAATTTCTATTAAGATTTCGACGTATAAATGATTCATCCTTTTAAGCAGATAAATTGTTTCACAGTTGACAGAGATACGAAGGGATTTATATATATTGTATTTCGTTAATAAATTATTTATGTTCCATCTATACAAAAATATCTGTTTTATTATATAATACCGAAGCTGGCAGTCGAAACTAGCCGACCGTAGCTCGTTTCGTCATACGTTCGCTGCCTTACGGGAGACAGTTCGATGGCGGACATATGACGGACCGTATCTACTGCCCGTTATAGCCTTGACTGCTGGCTTTGGCATTGTAATGAACGTACGTCATCGAGTTATAATCTGCTGACTGCTATATTTAGCTTCGAATACTGCTTCAGCATCGTCTCCTTTTTTCAAACAATTTTTACGAACATTTCCTATTAAAAGGTAGGCTAGAGTAAGGCTAAAAGTGCCGCGGGGTAAAAAGTACCATTCAGCTAGTCTTAAAAAATAATTGACTATTTGATAATTGCGTTACGTAGAAATAGTCTTCGTATGTGACAGATGCTAAAGAACCCTGATTCCGAATAAAAGAAACGGTTTATGAAAATCTATCGAATGGCACTTTTTACCTCTGGCACTTTTTGCCCCGCTGTACCATATATTTTTGTATCTCTAGACCAAATTGTTCTCAGTAGATTGAGATAAAAATTAAATAATTATGATATTGTATGGTTGTAAGATGGAATAGATAAAGATGACAAGTTATTTTAATTTTAACCCCTATAAAGTATGTAAGATTCGTGTGTCCAATGTGTAACACTGCATTCATCTCATCTACTCTTTATATTATTATACATAATATGTGGCGTCCCGCTCCAACAAATTGTATGCACCTTACGAATGCTCCTATATTTGAAGCAAAGATCCTATTAGGTACATCAGAAATTTTTCGTCATTCGATAGATTGCGAGGCAATTTCGTGCTTTTTTATAGACGCGTCTGTAAAGCACGAAACCACCTCGCAATTTATCAAATGACGAAAAACATCTTGCGAAATAATCCCTATTGAGTACGAAAATAAGCAGTTACTCTACCACTACTACATTCCATTGTTCGGATGCGTGTACAGACGTTGGTACATACATAGATACATATGTATGCATCTCTCCGACTCTACTTATACCTACACCAGACCAGCCCTCCTTCGAGCCCCTCGAGAGGACAGGGAAGCTGTGAAAGCAGGCGGCACTCGCTGCGCGACGGAAACGTAAAGAAATACGGCGGACAGAGCGAGACAGAAGAACGGGAGGGAGACTGTACGAGAACGGATAACGGAGAACGAGATGCACCGGCGCGAGAGCACGTGGACCACCCGACAAATAGGCACGAGTAGCGTGCGAGGGGAGGAACGTAAAAGCTGCATTACACTGCAAGCCGTTTGCATAAGAAAGATCACCGTTGCGGATCGGAGGAGGACTCATCCCCGAGATTACGGCTACCGGAACCCTCTCCTCTCATATTGTGCCCTCCGCGCTCTCGCTCTTACCCTCTTGGCTTTCTCTCTCTCTCTCTCTCTCTCTCTCTCTCTCTCTCTCTCTCTCTCTCTCTCTCTCTCTCTCTCTCTCTCTCTCTCTCTCTCTCTCTCTCTTGTCCTACCACACTCTAGCCTTCTGCCCTGGAGGGAAACGGAAAACAGAAAGCGCGCCCGCGTTATTAATAGCTCAGCTTTACGTCGTCTCGTGCCGGAGAGCCAGTCCCGCGATGCCTGTACAGCTACGAACGATGTTTTTACTCCCTTCGATCGGTTGCTTCGAACATCGCTCGCCGGCGCCGGGAGGGGAGAGAGAATCGCGAGATTAAAGAGAGAGCGCGCAAGAGCGTAACCGCGAGAGGGTGGGTATATTATAAGTACGCAATTAGTCCGCGTCCAAATGGCTCGCTTCGGAAATTTGCCTTGTCCCGGAAAAAGCGGAGGGTTGTTGCGAGCAAAAAAACACGTTGAAGATAATGATGAACTCGGGGGTCGGTTTTGTTGTTTGATGCTATGAACTACCGAAACATTAATAACCTCATGTAGAAATGAATAAAATCTAATATCAGCTGATACAACGGATCAATATTACCGTATTTGGCGAAACTACGTAACATTTGCATATACATATATGTGAGTATCGAATCGAATCATATTTATACGCACGTAGTGTATTTTTTAGGAGTGCCTAATGCATAAGTAACGATGCCACGCGAGTTGAACAATACGCCCGTGGACTTTCCGTATGAGTGAATGTGTGTGTTAGACATAAAACCTTAAAATATCTCCGCAAAACTCACGAAACGCGCATGACTCGCTTGGCATGAAGAGTTAAGTATAGTTCAAGCCACCGCACAGCTATAACTGCGAAACGTAGGTAACTTAGAGTAACTCTAATTACTTTCCTTACAAGTTCATCCTATTAATATCGAGCCACCCCCTAATACCGTATGAACCTAAATTTATTCGCCAGGAAGGAAACTTGAATCACTATTCTCTCATTATCTACAAGCTTTTGGCTCATGTTTATATAATATTATACATTTTTTAAAATTACGTTTTTATCTACAAAAAAGTCTTATATTTAAGTTTATAAGTAATGAAATAATAGCGATTAAAGTATCTATCCTGGCGAGCAAGTTTATACTCATGTGGTATTATATGTCATATACATACTGAAAAAAATGATTCTGTTAAAATGATAAAATGCATATGTCGACGCTATCGCGGAACACGAGACGAGGCTATTCTACGGACTTGTCGAACACTCCACGGCGACGCAACTGAAAGTATAGAAACACTAAGGATGGAGCGACCAGCGCGACTCCCCAGATAAAGGCAAATAAATGCAATATATAGAAAAACTCGGTTATCTCCGTAGCGCGGCTTAGCCGGACGGCTCGATAACCTCTCCCGTGCCGTTCTAGATATCGGGTCAATCGTATTCCCGCACCTATAGTAGAATTGCCACCAATAGGAAGTTACCGCATTTCCGGCTGGCTGATTGCTTTGTCCTCGAAATGCAATTCTCGGCGCTCGGGCGATATACGCGCCTCTGTGGTTTCACTCGGCCGACCCGGCGGCCAGACGGCAGTGTACGTCGCTCCTTCGCTTTTCCATCGCGACGATGAACGACGATACGTCGTCGAGGCGACGGAAGAATACTTCCCTCGGGAGAGAAAAGTTTCGATCTTTCTAATTACCACTCGAAACCTTTTTCTAGTCGTTTGCAATTAAGAACGTTCTCAATCTCGACGGACGATAGAAGCCGCTTCTGGGAAATACCTTTTCCCGAGTCCCGAGGGATCTCGTAATGGATTCTGTATATCGGACGAGCGCGCAATCGATAAAGTTAATCGACATTGGACTTTGTTTCTCACAATCGGCGTGTCAGCATAGGAAGGTACCTCTATAGCGGAGGCATTTTCGAACAATTGATGATACTGTTTAGTATTCTTGGAAGCTTGATCGGTTCTCGGTCGATCGTCATCGTCACTATTATTTTTCATGGGAAATAATGAATACCGCTCGCTTTTTAGTAGTAAGAATACCATAGATTAACAGTATCGAGCAGTCATATGGACATCTCTACTCAAATGACATTTCTACCATAGTACAAGTTTATGCACTCGGAGAAAAGATCTACAATAGTAGTTGAATACGAACCTAATAGAAAAATGTATTTGAGATGAATAGAAATTTATTTACATTGAACAAACTTCTATTTGAATTTGATAAATATTCTGCTGGGTTCGTACGCGATTAAAAGGATGTGCAGAACGTTTATTTGAGTCAAATAGACATGTGTTCGATGTGAATAAATTCCTATTTATCTCAAATAAACTTTTCTACTAGGTTCATATTCAACTAGACCTTTTTCCTCAGTGTGAGAACAACTCAACCGCGGTTACTTCTCTATCCGATCTCAACTCAATTTTTAATACATCACTATCTGACAACAAGTCTACCGGAAGAAAGTCACTCCACTGTGACATCTCTATCAAGACATTACTTATAGGTAGAGATATCACAGTGAAGAGATTTCCTTCTGGTAGACTTGTCATCAGATGATGATGTATTAAAGATTGAGTTGCGATCAGATGGGGAAATAACCGCGGTTGAGTTTCTCTCATAGACTTGTACTATAGTAGAAATGTCACTTGGATAGAGACTGTTGGAGTGCAGATGTCCATATGCCATCAAGCATCACGTTCCCAACAAATTCTTACCGGTGTAGACGTACCCTCAACCACAGTCACGAAGCGAGTAATTTATCGAGAGACTGCAGTTGAAAGTATACGTACGAGACGTAAATTGCTATTAGAGGCCAAGAGTAACGCCGCGAGCTTACCTCGCGCAAGAATCTCGTAAACGAAAGTAGGTATTTCGCGCACTCTTTCTCTCGGATACGATCACCGAGCAGGAAAATTTACCGTAAATAGTTTTCGTAATATGGTAACATAGAATAATAGGAAGCAGCTATTAGGCTGGAAATAACAAGGCGTACTCATTTCGCGCGTGCGAATTGAAAGAGAAAAATTTTGCTACTAATCTCCTTCTTTACAGCCTGTAGCATTTTTTCCGTTTCTCTCATCTATATTTTCCTTTAAACGAATGCTTTACGACGGAACATACACAATTGACCTAAATCTATTCTTCACTGCATTTTTTAATTATATTTTTTTAAACCAATAAAGAATTTCATAAATTTTATAACGATTTCATAATATGCCCTGCTCGATACGCTATGCTGAAAAAAAATATAGTTGTTCTAACCAAATTGTTTGAGTTGAAGGTTAAATTTCGTCAAACTAACTATTGTATATTTGGTTGGACTGTATATAGTTGGAATAACTGAATGTTTGTCATTTCATACAATAAAATTCATTTTGTTGGTAGATAGATATCAATTCAACTTCACTGCTCCGTTAAATGAATTCGAGTTGCTTTGTTTCAGTAAAAGGTTTTGTCAGACGAACGGTGGAAGTATTGTTATAACTGCACTGAGAAAAAAAAATCGATTTAACAAAATTTTTAGCTTACAGGTGTCCAAATAAATATGTAGTTACTTGAACAAATATTTAGTCGAAGCGGCTAAGTATCAAGTTACTTCAACTAAATTTTAGTTACATCAACTACATATTTGTTGAGATAACTGTATATTTAGTTAGCCGTCCGAGAGGTTGTAGTTTGGAAATGTTTATTTTCAGCATGGGAGAAGAATATGCTTCATTGAAATAAATGTTTTTTGGATTGTTCTAAAAGTACATTTATTCGGCTCGAATGAATACCGATTTGTTCTAAACAATATTTAATTAAATGAATAATATTTATATACGTCCAATCGCTATTCATTTTAAAGAAATAAATGTGCTCTTAGAACAATCCAAAAACACGTTTATTTCGATCAAGCAAATTTTTTTCCAAGTATATCAAATCTTTACATCTTTCCGAATATTCCAACTATTCGTTCGAGCTTTTTGAAATGAGAGCCAGTCTGTACGAATACCTACCAAAATACACCGCTTCCGCACACTCGGAAATTGCCGAAGGAAATGCCTATTCCGTTTGCCCGATATCCCGTATATCTCTCTTATGCCCGTGGTCACACTACATACCTATATCTATATCAATTTAATTTGTAGGGAGACCAAAGTCATCCCCACTCCCCCGAAACTCAAAGAAAATATCACGATCGCAAGGGAACTTCCAGCTTGCCCGACCAGCAACGCTATTGCAATATTGTATAGCGACATGGTTAATCCGTGCGGGCCTTGCATCGCGCGCGAGAAAACGACATTATCACGCAACCCCCCTGCAGCAATTTTCCAGAGGCTAGAGAGCCAGAGGGTAACTCTTGTAAACTGACGCGAGCGGCATAAATTTACCGCGCGAGAAAAACAGCGGGATTCAAACATTTTCGTCTCGAAGTATCTGAGGGGGTGATAATCGCAAGTTGTGGGAGAAGGAGGTTGAGCGATGATAATCTTAACAAACAAGGAAGCTGCGATACATTCCTCGCTGCTCCACTCTTCGCCTCGCACCAATCGAATTAGCGCCCCTTTGCCGCGTTCTTTCCTCACAGCGCCAACTTTTTTTTCTCTTTCCCCTCGAGAGGAAACGATCGTTTCCACCGCCGCTCACCTCGACTAGACTTAACGGCAGGACCGGCTGCTATGCGCGCGCGGCTGTCTTAACTTCGTTTTGTCGGGGGTGTGGATTTTCCAGTTCGATTCCATTAGAGTCCCGCGGATTCGTTCTCTCGAGAACACGGCTGAATAGAATCGCGTACCATTCGTAGATTACGGCACTATAGGCAGTGAGTTGATTGATCGATCGAGTTATTACTTCGTGAGAGGATTCTGAAGTTGAGAATCTTTATCGTTCTATTATACAAAGTGCCGAGCAGGTGGTTCGCGAAGGAAACTCTTCACGGTGTCCGCTATGGCTAAGTTTTTACATCGGTTTCATTACGATGGAAGCGAAGTATAATTTTTAGGAAAATTTCATTTGTACTTTCATTATTTCGTTTTTAATGCAGAATATCGTCGTGCATTCAACTACAATACCTATCTCGGATTATGAAGTAGGAGCAATTCGGTGAATTTGCACTGCCGCCTAGGTCGGACCATCTTTGAATCTAAAATACCTATAGGTACTAAAAACAAAAATGTCCAAACTACAACTTCTCGGGCGGCCAACTAAATATATAGTTATCTCAATAAATATATAATTTGATCAACTATAATAGAATTTAATTGAGATAACTAGATACTCGGCTGCTTCAACTAAATATTTGTTCAAATAACTACAGTGCTGCCTCCCTAACTTTTTGCGCTCGAGGCTTACAAAATGCTCCCATTCCGGCTAAAAGGGCAGTCCAAAGAGAAAGAGCGTCTGTAGCGTATCAGCACGTAAAGAAAATAGCGGGGGAACGATAAAGTTAAGAAGATAGTACTGTATATATTTAGTTGGATGCCCGTAGTCTTAAAATTTAGTTGAATCACACAATTTTTGTTCTCAATGGATGAGGTGTAAACTTTGCTTCCGCCGTTTTTCTCGTAAGCCATCTATAGGAAAACGGCAGAAACAAAGTTGTACACCTAATAGTTAACGCAATACTCCCACCGTTCGTTTGATATACTTTTATTGAAACAAACCAACTCAAATTGATTAACAAAGCAGTGAAGTTGAATTGATTTGCACCTACCAACAAAATGAATTTTATTAAATAAGACGAAAGAATTTTAGTTATTCCAACTATACATACACAATCCAACCAAACAATGGTTAGTTTGATGAAATTTAACCTTTTACCCGGATAATTTGGTTGAAACAACTAAGTTTTTTTCCCTATAGTAGAGACATTTTGCATTGTTTGATTAATATAATTAGTTAGATACATCATATACTCGCACTTGGAGTTGGGTGACGCATCTTTTTCATTAGTTCTGACGATCATATTTAACCCTTACTTGCCACACTGAGGTTCGAAACAACCTCATAGTAAAATTCGTACTTGTGTGTGCCACACTGGGGTTGATTTACACCCCAGCGAGAAGAATTGTTATAACAAATAAATTATTGCATATTTTTTAATGAACATAGGGTTTTCCTCTGGGTCAGAGGTTTGAGAACACTCCGTATGTTGACTTTAATGGAACTTTAAAACCCTCTATCAACTATCTGCTTTACGAATAATTATGGCCCGACTATATTTTATAAATGTTTCAATTTCGAGCTGTCACGGCAGAAACATATTCGTAAAAAATGCACGTATCTTATATGTATCACCAGAATTACAATCGAAAAAAAACTATCGAACGCGAACCAACTCAAAATAATAATGCGCAAAAAAGCAAAGTTTAAGTTTCCCATTCCAAGCGAAATCAACCCTTCGAACTCGACTGACACGCTTGCGGCGAAGGAAAGCTTTCGAACTCTCGGAACAGGGGAGAAGATTCGAGAAAAAGGGGGTAGGGCGCTCAAATTGCATAATTCATGAATACGACTTTTACTGTAAATTCCGAGAGCCGGACTTCCGCCCTGGCGTGCGGAAGTACGGTCGAACTGTCGGCTCTCTTCACGATTAATAACTACCCCTTTGCGGTGTTTAACCTACACCGCATGCCTACCCGCGCATTCGTCGAAGCCTGGAAGCGAATTCCTCCTCGTCACACACCTCTCTCACCCCGCAAACAATACCAGAAGCAATTCCTAGAAAATAAATTCAATTTCCTCTTCCCTTCAAATTTGACCGGCGTCGCTTCATCGAAGGACAAAACCTACGAGCAGCCGATGTTATTTGGCCGATTCTCTGTATTTTTATGGATCCGCCGCTTTCCGGCCACCCCTCTTATCTCTCTAAATTGGTTTAGGAAAGGTCGAACGACGGTTCGTTGACCGTATAAATTTCGAACAGCGCGGCCAAAAAGGACTCGGGAGGTTCGTTCGATCTATTCCGCGACGTGTAGCTTTTATAAGACAAGAGGACTTTCGAACTCTTGGTTTTACGAGCAGACATTCCATCAATCGGCATGAATTTCGGATTTCGCGATTTAACGCGGTTTAACCGCGGATATATCGACGCTAAAGCACCGTGTTTATGTTTTTCACGTCGTTTCGAGAATCGACGTCCCATAAATGCCCTCAATAAACTGCTGCAATAAACAATAAACAATTCTAAATAATGCAATAAACAGTTCTAATTCTAATTCTAATTCAATAGAAATTTAATGGGGAATTCTAAAGAGCCGCGCAATAATTATAATATTTGTTGAAAAATTACGAACATTCCAACATAAATTAAAAGAACATAAACGGACATTAAACGGGCGTCGTAGACCGACTCTTCTACGATATACCGAATAATTAAAATTTCTTATTAAATTAGATACCTATATGATTAAACACACTGAGACAAAAATTGTTTAATTTCACTCAATTTTGCAATCACAACCTCTCGGGCGGTTAACTAAATATACTTACATATCGTTATCTCAACAAGTATGTAGTTCAAGTAACTAAAATTTAATTGAAGTAACTAAATACTTACAAGAGGAAACCGTCCTATGTGTACCTCGCCGATTTCGTTCATTCTGATCTTATTATGTTATTCTACATCAAAATCTAAAAGATACGTATTTTTTTTCTCTGCGGAAAAACATTGCTAGGGGGTGAAATTAACCCTTAAATTCGGCAGCTCCTAGAAGTGATTGCTGGTTTTCACAACTTGCAATTGATCTTTTGAAGTGAAACCAAATGGATAATAATTTACATAAAAAGTGATGAATAATGCAAGTTATTACATTTCGTGAGAGTACATAAAAAGTTATAAGGGTTGAAATTCACAAAATTGCTGTAAAATTTCAACCCTTACAATTTTTTAATTAATTACCCTCGCGAAATGTAATAAATTGAATTTTTCATAATTTTTTATGTAGATTATTATTCGCTTGGTTTCATTTCAAAAGTTCAAATGCAAGTATATGAAAACCAGCAATCACTCCTAGCAGCTGTCAAATTTGATTGTTAATTTCACCCCCTAGAAATGTTTTTCCGTAGATAAAAAAAATATGTATCTCTTAGATTTTGATGTAGAATAACATATGTATATCACAATGAACTAAATCGGCGAGGTACACCTGGGACGGTTTCCTTGTTAGCTGCTTCAACTAAATATTTGTTCAAATAACTATATATTTAGTTGGCAGCCCGTAACCTCAAAATTTGAACACTATTTTTCCACCGTTTGTCTGGCAAAAACCTTTGATGAGACAAACGAACTCGGATTAATTTAACAAAGCCATGAAGTTGAAAACGAAAAAATTTAGTTATTCCAACTATACCTATACACTTCAACTAAACTCACAATGGTTAGTTTAACGAAATTTAATCTTCAACCAAACAATTTGGTCAGAACAATTAAATTTTGTTCTCAGTTATGAAATCTTATTCTCGATAGATACGGTCCAACCAAACAAACAATGGTTAATGTGACGAAATTTAACCTTCAACCCCAAACAATTTGGTTGGAGTAACTAAATTTTGTTCTCAGTGATGTAATCTTATTCTCAGTGGAACGACCATGCAAGCGTAAGAAATGAGATGGAGGTTACGATAGCAAATCCTTAGAGTGCATAAAATAGCACCGATTAACAATATTCGCTGTTCATTACGTAACGCTGATCTTGTACAGCGAAGCTCCGCGCTTATGTAAGCTCCACGCCGCTATAGCACAACGCGATAAACACGTTGGAAAACGTTTCGCTCGAGCGAAAACAACGAACCCCTTGTAATCCTTGCGGGAAGTCCAATCCCGGTGTAATTTGCGTATACCGTTCCTCGACAATCCTGCATTAATCATAAGCCGGATGGTTGCGTCGAGCTTTGGCGCCTCAAAGGGTGACTCGCGGTCACCCGTATAAGAGACCCGGTTCCGCACTTCGACCAGCTTCCGCGTCGGTATAAGGAAAGAGAACCGCGGGTGATTTTTACAATTACACCGCACTCCCAATTTTAGCGCTGTTCGATTTCAGCGGCGCCCCCCACTTTTCTGCCTCCACTCCTCCGGTCGCTCACAGTGAGGAGAATCGTATTTGTGCTCCAACACTCTCCAACTTATGCACCAACACTATCCAACATGAAGTGTACCTGTATCCCTACCATTCACAAGCTACGCCTCTAAAAGCACATCCGATTTTGAGCGGCAGTCCTCCCGTGGATGCCACCTTTAAATGGTTCACTCGGATGAATGATCACTCAAGTGAACGTTCTTTTTTTTTCATTCCACGTTCACACGATACAGACAAAATGACATAGAAATGAACGTTATCTGCTCTTTCTCCCGAATATATCGTCAAACGAAGTTGTGCGGCTTGGCATTCGTTTAATTTGTAATAATTTGATTGAAGAATTGGAAAAGAAGAAACGAAGAAAACGTCGATGTTGGTGGGTGCAACCATGGATTGCATGGAGAAATATTTTTGGAGCTTCAGATTCATTGTTAAAAGAATTAGCGGATGAAGATCCTGATTCATACTGCAATCATCTTCGAATGGATAAGAAGAAATTTGAAGAACTTCTACAACTTGTCACTCTCTTAATAATGCGCATCCACAAAGGGTTAATACGCGGGTCGAAAATTCGCTACGGTAGGCTAATAAAATGACCGAACTCCAGTGAACGTTCTCTTTGTGTTCATACGTTTCACTTTTCGTTCATTCGGAGTGCGAGTGATTGATGCTTGCAAAAATCCAACATCACTGGATTTGTTCACTTATGAATTCATTCGTCACTTTTCATTCCTTTCATGTTTAGACGTTTCACTTTTAGTGAAAGATGCTGAATGAAAAACAGAAATGAACAAAAAGTGAACCGTCTGATATCCTATCTAATAAAATCCAACGCGATATAATCGAAAGTCGTGGTCACCTATCCCCATTGGTTGGTTGACAATCGATATCGATAATCGAAAGTCGTGGTCACCTACCGCCATTGGTTGGTTGATAATCGATATCGATATAGTATTCGATAGTTAAAGCGGTGAAATTCAATTTGATAAAATTAGTGTTGAAGTAAATGTAAATGTCGTTATGAAATACGCTTTAGGCGCGCGCTTGCGCGTGCAAATGGTCTAGTCGCCTTTAAGATCGGGAGTGCGGTATAAATAGGAATGCCGCTTAAAATCGTCCAAGTACATCGCGTTGTAGGTACACGGAAAAAAGTTTGTAGTAATCAGTTTCATACTACATAGATAGTACAAACTATATTCCTTACCACTGTTACTATGTATGGTATAGTAAGTATAGGAAAACGCGTATTTACTCTCTTAATCTGAAACAGTAAAAATCACAGAAAGTGAGTAAAAAATAGCTGAAGTCTAGTGAATGTAAGGTTACTGTAACTTCAGTAATCTTATATTAACTGTTAGGAAGAGAAAGATTTCATTAAATCTTTAAGTTAGGGATGGTTGAACAAATAACTATATGAAGCAGATAAATATTCAAATGATCGAGTAATTATTAAAGACATGAACTGGCAGTGAGTTAAGTATTTAATTACTTTAACTGTTTATTTTTATTGAAATAACCAAATCCTTAGTTCGCCAACCATAGCTTTAAAACTCAGTCTGTACTCTTTGGGTACTCTCTAAATCTGAATCAGCAAGAAGAACTGAAAACCAGTGTATAGACACTGAAATCCAGTGAATAGAAGGTTTCCGAAATTACTTTAAGATTTACATAATTGATCTAATGAACTCTTTCTCTCAGTGATGGCTTTACTAACGAAAATTAAAAAATAAGTTTCGTTCAATTTCGAAACTGTGGCAGTTCCCCTGATTAAACAGAGTTTAACAGTTGGTGTAACGTATCCTTCGATGGCCCTTACATAACATTACTACGCGTTTTGTGGGTATACGTAATTCGCAGCACTCACGCACGCAACCATTCACCACCACACCTCCTAACCAAGTCCTACATAACATTACTAAAACACAGAAAATAAGAGCCATCAAAGTGTTCGAGATTACTCAATATTCTGATAATTATTTGATCAATAAAAAAAAATGTATGTAAGGTCAAAGTGGGGGTGGGGAGAAACGATCGTCACATAGAATATTATGTTATAACAGACACTATTTTCCGAATTGAAGTACATATCTCATCGTAAGAAATGTGACAAACTGGCAAGGCTGCCGGTCTCGGCAATCGCCACTCGGAGAGCTCGCAGCAGCTCGGCACGTCTCGGATCTTAAACTTCGTAGGACGTATAACGAACTGCCATGGAAGAGTCATCCTCATTCGCGATTTGCCTTCGTTACGGCTTACCAATCTCATCACCTGCGCCATAAGATCAATACGAGGAAAAAAAAACGATTTCTGAGGTCATAATTCTCGAGAGTACTAATTTTCTGAAAATCGAACTCCACGTTCGGAAGCAAGGACATAAAGAATTTCATTACGCGATTTTTAATAGCAAGCGGTAAAAAAATACACGTATGTATATCCTCCCCTCTTTACCAATTTACGTAGGTACTCGATTTCTCGGGTGCTTCATTTTCTCATGAGATTGAGTATTAGCCTATAGATAGTTATTTTGCCTCGTGTTACAACCTAAACACAGTCTTAAAAATCCGAGGATTTCAGCCGAACGACATACTATTTTTTCTCACGAATGTCCATTTCTCAAAACAAAACAAACAGAGGTATACACGGCTCATTTCACGTTGCGTTTATCAGTTTGGAAAAAGGACCCACTTCGGACTAAGCAATGTTTTGACAGCCTGCGGACTCCCGGTGAGTGTCACGCGGGAAAAACGCCATCTTACGGTCTAAAAATAGACTGGAAAAGGTCTCGAAATGGGCATGAGTGAGGAAATAGTTATTTTCGTTATTAGGGCGTGAAGCGCTGTTTCTAACGCGAGTGTGAAGGTTGCCGCACGAGCGAAGCGAGTCATATTGACCTTGATATCTTGAAAAACTAATTAGAAAATAATTCTTTTCTAATAACAGTATTTGCCCCTTTGTATCGAACCATTTTTCCTCTCAATACTTTTTCATATCATCAAAGACTGCCGTGATATTTGAGGTGGTCAAGTTAGGTGAAACACCCTGTATAATGCTTTTAATAAAATAAGTTAACAATTTGTCACAAGAAAATTTCACCTTTAAAATAGTGTAAGCATGTCATTTCAAGATATTCGTATAAATGCCATCACTTATACACATTAGTATACTACAGATCCAAGACTCAAACCGTAGCAATTTAAAAGCTAATCGACTCGGAATTATTTTAAAAAACAGGAAAGAAAGCTACCACAAAATGAAATACCACGAGAATTTTAATCTCGGTTCGTATTGAAATAAAGGCTAACTAAGGAAATCGCGACGAAATCGCGCCGACGCGAAAGAGCAGCGAAACGCGCTGGAAATTACGATTCTGATTTTCACGGTGTAAAGCACAGCCCCGCGAAACGCGTTCATCAGATGATTTCCGAGCGAAAAAGGAATCTCTCTCGGGGATCGACGCGGAGATGCCTCGAGGATATACTTACGTCTCCCTGCTCCCCTGCAGTCACACCCGATATATGCGCGCGAGGCGTTCCTCGTAAATACGACGATATGTCCCGGTGGTTGAGTAGCAGGTCGCGTACCAATATCCGTTTACGTAAATCTTCCGTACCTAAATCGAACCGATGGAGTTTCCCGCGCGCGCGATGAAAGGAAACTCTCCCCCGACGGCTTCTCTACCTACCCAGCACAGTGTTAAGGCGCGCGCGAAGGGGGCGGTGGCTCTCCCGTCGCGCGCGGCAGATGTAACAATATTTCCCAGCGGTTGTGGAACAGTTTTAATCCGATATCCATTTGCGTAAAGCTCTCTTAAATCCTCTCGGGGCTGCAAGAAATTGTCGTTTCCGCGGCACGACGCGGTTGCACCGCCCCGGTTGACTGTTATTCAAATGTATGCGCAAAATAAAAGGCATCGTTCACGCCGGTGGCGACGCGAACTTTTGCATAATTTCCCAGTTAAACTTGTAGATTCGGAGGGGCCATCGGTACGGCAGGAGGTACGGCTCCTTACGGGGCCACGCGATGCGTCGCGCTCCCTTATTCGAAAAACGGAGTGCGAATGAGAATTCTTATCCGTGGGTCCGGCCTCCAATTTGCGTTTAGCCGTCGTTCGATCGTCTCCGGTAATCTGCGGGTCGCGAACTTCGTCCAGCAACAGGTAGTTCGACACCTCTTCCGGCTTCGTATTGATTGCGGAGAGAGTGCGAGACACACTGGTTATAAAGAAAGCTATCTTTTTCGCGAGAGCTTTTCGGCTCGAAACTTATAATTCGATGATGAAGGTCTTACTTGTGTGTACTAAATCATTTAGACGTGCCATGTATTATTAAACATTTCTGCTCTGAATATAGAGGGTTTTATACAAAACAGTTTAAGTAATATTGTTTATGTATATTTGAATTTAATATAACTCTATTTGAAAGAAATATTTTGAAATTGTATTATAAATCTATTTTAAATTGAATATATATTTAATATACAGTCGACACTCGATAGTGGGCGCCAAAAGGGCGATGGGGAGAATATAATTCCAAAAAATGTTATAATATACCCCCACTAAATACACACGAGTCACGCTGTTACGTATGTGTCAGGTATCGGTGTTTACGTCTATTTCCTCGATTGCGGGCGCGGACGCAGAATATTGTATTGCTGCTGAATGCCCACAATCGAAACACAGAGAATAAATCCTTATCTTGTTTAGAGTGGGGAAAAGCCTCGGCGGTAATGTAGGGGAAGGCGCCCACTATCGAGTGTCGACTGTATCTAATTTTTTTTACAAATTTGCTGTAAAGCTTATTAAATGTTGTTTTTCTAATTTCGCACATTTTAGTTCATCTCCCTATATAACTCTACGTATACATATATAATATTTCAATTATGTATGGCTTTTTAAAAGCACAATAAGAGAGAAATAATATCGAAAATCTACACGTAAAACGGTCTCACTAATAAACTAACTCTTAGAAAAACTAACCCTAAAGAAACAAAGAAGATATGAAAGTTCAACTGAGGAATAAATTAGTTCTTCTGGTGCCTAAATACATGAAAAATTGAAGTTACTTCAACAGTTTACTCCTCTTCTTCAAATTTAAATTTAATTAAGCGGCTTAGATTCTAGTTACGCGTCAACCTATGTAGGTAATTCTGAATTACTCTACCAAAATCTTGTTTCAGAGAAGATATAGTCTCTGGGGAATGGCAGCTAATGCAACTGAAAGAGTCTTTACATGGAAAAAAGAAAGTAAAAAGTAAATGTAAGCAGTATACAGATACGCTGAGAGAAAAAATGGTATATTCAATTAAATCTGTGTTTATGGGTGGGGGATTGCAGAATTTGTTACTCCGACTAATAAATTTGATTATAACGGCTATTTGAAGCAAACAAGCTGAAGTCCATTCGAGTCAATTATTAGTCCAAATAACTTGATCTGTATTCCCCCGCCCATAACCGCTGATTTAGTAAAAACTACATTTTTCTCTCAGTGTACAAGGTTTTAAACATTGACTTGAAGAAGACTCAAAATTGCAATTCATGTATTATAGAATATTTATAGTGTTTTTCTGCAGGTATATAGGGTAGAGTGGGGTTAAAAGTTCCGCAGGGTAGAAAGTATAATACCTTTGGCTGGTCTTAGGAAATAAATGACTGATAATTGCGTTACATAGAAATAGTGTCTATATGTAACAGCTGCTAGAGAACGCTGATTGCGAATAAAAAAAATGGTTTATTTATGAAAATCTATCGAATGATATTTCTTACCTCTGACAGTTTTAGTTCCACTGTACTCTAGATACCTAAAATTTGTAAATTATCTACAGTGAAAAGAGAAATGTATTTTCCGAGCCGTTGCTGTAGCCTATCAATTAAAAGTAGTAACCACCGCGTAAAGAGACTGCAATTCGCTGCAGCTCTGTATGCACAGTTGCATGCTCGCGGAAAATAAACAGAAGAAGAAAGGCGCTCGCTCGACGTTATCAAATGCGTCACTTGGGCAATAAGGAACGGAGGGAATAGGGCGAAGGGAAAACTTTTCTCGTTATACGACCCCCGTATTATGTCTGACCAGCTATAAACTCTGAACAATAAAACAGAGATGTGCCCCCATCCGGCCTGCAGTCGCGATATGCGATGTAACCTGTTTTTGTCGGACACGTCTTTTTTGTTCCATTTATATGATTATATACATCAACTAAGTCCCTTCCTCGACACGCAGTACGCATTACACGTCCGTCCGCGTACCATAGCCCTCATGAAGTAATAATTGGGTCAAGGGGGACGCGGAAAATCGACATTCTTCCCGTTTCCCTCGCTAACCCTTAGTAAAATGCGTACTTTTTTAACTTCCGTCCGTCGTAGTCAACGCGTAAATAAGCATTTGCCCCTTATTGTGGCGCCCGAAAGACGTGACTTTTTTAATTAAGTGTTTAAGCGGCTGGAGCCCCGAAATGGAATTCCTCAAAAACCAAGGAGCCTCTCATAGAATTCTTTATAATTGAAAATCCTTAAGAGATCTCCTACACAGCTTTTCACGTATTTTCTCCACAGCAAAAGTGAATAATACAATAATCAGAAAATGTTTTCATGTTTTAATTCAATCAGTATATCATATTGTATAAAATCACAAAAAGTAACGATGCCATATAATATAACTATTCTTACTAAATTATATATCGTCCCCTTAATACTGCAACTAGGTAACTCGAATTTTCGGTATTCAAATTATGCACTTATTGCATGCATATATTAGTCGCTTTAGTGACTGTATCTATATCATACTACTGGATTTCTAACTTTAAATATGCGACAGACCTTATCTCGCTGTAACACCGAAAAGAGAGCGTACAAAGTTGGGTACAAAGTAGATAACTGAAAATACCGAAAATTTGAGTTACCTAGTTGTAGTATTAAGGGGGCGATATTAAGTTTTAACTGAATGTTGAGCATTGTATTTGTTTCATCATCCTTTCTGAGAATTTTACGAGTAAATCTCAATGAAAATTTTAATAAAAGAATTCAGTCTGTCGTTTGGATTCCATCTATCTTAGAAAAAAATCCCAGACAAAACTCGATCACGAGCGGCGCCACAATTCCGACCCTCTCTCGCAAGCTCCATAAAATAACGCAATTTCGAACCAAAAGACGCGAATGCTTCCAAGCAAAGTCTTCCAAGGCCCGTGATCTCTGCATATTTAAATATCGCAAAAATGTGTATCCTCCCTCGTGCTACAATGTTCTTTTGATTTATGTTTCAGGAGCGAACGAAGCCGTCCCGAGGAGGGTCCCTCGCACTTGCGACGTGCGACGCGGAGACTGGCAAAGAAAGCGGAACGCGCGGTCGAAGTAACGCGGAGACGCTCCTCAAAGGGACGAAAGTGCGATGCAGCCGTGGAACGACGCTCCGCGAGACGACGTCGATGATGCTCTCGGTGATCGCGCTCCACATTTTCACTGAACTTCGCCGCACGGAGAACTTCGAGGCGACCTCCGCCAGCGCGGGTCGAGAACCGGCTGGAAAGAGTCGACGTAATTGACTTTGCCGCGAGAACTGCACGCTCGAGGAGGCGCCCCGAACGCGAAAGCTCCGCAGCGAAGAGCTCGAAGCAATTATCGGGGTGGTATCGCGGAAGAAAACGGAAGAAACTGAAAGTATCTCGTAAACCGCTTCACTTGACGTGGAACAATTAATTCCTCGACGAGAACTTTAAAGTGCAACCCCTCGCACTCGCGTAGAAACTTCAGCCACTCTTCGAACGTCATCGAGATCGAGAACGAAAGCTCGGCAAAGGAGGTCAGCTGTAACGGCGAGAAACGAAGGAACGAGAGGGAGGCACAACGTGGATTTCCATTTATTTTTACAAGAATACCAGAAAACCGTTCCGTGGAAAACCGCGCGCGCTTGCACGCGTTCAACTGATTCCGTCGCAGATAAAATCTGAAATCAACTCCCCCGACAAACCTCGAGTTTTACGAGATCGATCGCTCCTCGGGATACCGCTGTGGTGCGCGACCGACGCTTTCCCCACGAGAATTTTCCCGGCGAGAAATACCGCGAAGAGCTTCCACCGCGCGCGGGGCAATTGCGCCGCGGATTGTCGAAATCGTGAAAGCAAACCGCGCGCGCGCTAGCGGGGCTCTGTGGAGGGGATGAGATATAGCGCGAGACGCGCGATGTCGCACGTCAGAGAAGGGAACGATAAAGGAAGCGAGTTCTGAGGGAAAATCTCGCCTGATATAACAACGGTTGACGCGAAATTGGAATGGTTTCGCGTTTACGCTACGATGCCCGCTGTTTCCGCGTTGAACGCCGCTATTCGAATCGCCGTCGAGTGAGCGTCGTAATCCCTCGTACCGACGCGGAAGAATAGCCGTCGATATTAGCCTGAAAATAGGTGGCGAGGGGGAGGAATTAAAAGATCCGATCAATTCGCGCGATGCGATTTCGGAAAATCGTCAGCGGCAACGGCAGGATAACGGCAAATCGAAAAAGACTTCGAACGAACGAGGCGAAGATTCGCATCGATATATTTTACGAGTTGGCAAATAAACGGGAGTCGCTCTTAACCGCGTCACGTTCCCATCAAACACTTTAACGAAATAAGAAAAATTCGTTCGCTTCGAAAAATCGATTCCACTCTTCGGCGACGTAAAAAAAATCGCTGTCGTCGGTATTCTAACAATAAGTTGCGTAGGTGGCACGCCTGATTATGATCGAGAAGTGATAACGCTAAGGGTTAACGACAAGAGTGATTAAAACGGGCTTCAGATGTGCTCGTCGTCATCCCACGTGACTTGGAGGAACTTAAAAGCCCATGGAACCTCGAGCAAGGGTTAATATAGTTGTCTCGATGAATGACCCTGCAATACGATACAGAATTGTGCAGCGAATGGCTCATAGAACTCTATCGAGTGCGCCCGTGCGTAAAATAGGAGTGGAAGTTCGCTCGAAACGCTGCTTCGGCGCGACGCTAACGTCATCGCCTATTCAGCAGCGCCACGTGCGAGAGATCGGGACTAGCGCCGCTCCAGCTCGGTGGCGAGCGTTCGAAATGGACGTAATTGAGATTTGAGATCTTCTCGCGGACGGTGGGATTATTGCAACGAACCCGATAAACAGGAAAGTGCTCGCGGATTAAAAGTTCCCGCCGTGGGGTTGATGCAACTTTGCGCGACGAATCGAAATTATTCGATCGGTAAATCTCGCATCTCTCCGCCTTAATCCGTCGCTTTCCATGCCGAGTGGAAACTTTCGAGGATAATATTTGGTGAATAAATTTCAGTCGCGGCGAACCTTTCGGCTCGCGTATTAACGAGTTCGCGGAGTTTTCACGCGTGACGAGGGTGTACCGGGTTTGTCGCAAAGTGACGAAGTGGCGAAGCGTAAGATTAGGCTGAATATTTCTTCGAAAAGAAAAAGTGGAACAAAAAAACGTGCGAATGGGAAGTATCGCGCAGTGAGTCGAACGTCGAGTGCGAAAAAAAGAGGGAGCACTTGTTCCGACGCGAAGCATGGTGAATCCTTAGTGAAACCGAGTGTTTAAAAAATATCGGGACATCACCTCGACGTGACGCGTGATCAATCGTGGCGATAAAAAGTATCCACGCGGCTGTAACGACGACCAATCGAATGCGCAGCGCGACGATGCGAATCGCGTCGTCGCGACGTTTCGTAGGGGTTCGTCTGTCGTCCGTCGCGACGTCGATGAATCGTCAGCAGCGATCTCCGTCCGCCCGCGGGCCGGAGCGACGAGCGATCACTGAAAATGGCGACAAGAGTCGCGACCAGCGATCTCCCGGTGCACGACTATCCACGAAACCGGAAATAGCGAATCTATTTCGGGCTACTATGTGAATGGCAGTGAATGAGCGGGGCTCCGCCCCGAGCGTAGGAGCAGCGATTTCACCCAATTGACCCCTGCGAGTTACATTTGGTCAAATTTACCGACGCGGGAAGCAAAAAAGCGCGAAAGGAGCGTTAGCCGAGTAGCTATCGTATAGAGTAAATAGCGCAACTCTGTCGCGAAAGTCGATCCCGAAAACACCGGTACCCAAATCACGACGAACCTACATTCGCGTCGACAGATCCAAAGAGCCAATAACAGAAGTTCCTCGGTGGAAAATTATTTTTCCGTTTCGACGCTTCGTCGCCTCGAGACGCTTCGATATATTATTTTTCATCGAATAAATTACTTTCGACTCCGCCGTCGAGCAAAAAGTTTCGCGGCGAAAGAATTGGCCAGGAGTCAGAGTAACGGTCGAAAAAATTCGTTCGATCTCGCGTCTCGTTTCTTTACGAGAATTTTCGTCAAAATCGTTTTTCTCACTAAAAATCGATATGGAACTCTTGGACGACTTTACGATGTACCCCGGAAACGTGACCCTGAAATGGCCCGACGGTCTGGCCGGACAAAACGACACGAACGGGACGGACATGGAGATGGAGAACCAGTTCATCCTGCCCTGGTGGCGACAGATGATCTGGACCGTGTTATTCGCCGGTATGATTACCGTCGCCACCGGCGGAAATCTGATCGTCATCTGGATCGTCCTGACGCACAAAGGGATGCGCACCGTCACCAATTATTTCCTGGTGAACTTGAGCATAGCGGATGCGATGGTATCGACTCTGAATGTGATTTTCAATTACACGTACATGCTGAACAGCCACTGGCCCTTCGGCAATCTCTACTGCAAGATCAGCCAATTCATCGCCGTCCTCACCATCTGTGCGAGTGTCTTCACGCTGATGGCAATTTCGTTCGACAGGTAAGAGAAGACTTGTAATATCCGTAGAAAAGATTATTTCTCTGCGGTGGAAAATTAATATGTTTTTACTTTTCAACGACGTCGCGGAATTAAAAATAGCTAAATTGTCGAAGAAGGGATTTACTATCAAATATAATCTTGGGATGCTAGAAACAACGAAATATAAACGAAGAAATAACGTGGGCACACTGAGAAAACAGTTTACTTATAGTTAACATATCGAGGGTTCAGAAGCCAATCAGTGTAAGTTATCAAATAAGTTAGATGAGATAATTGAATATTTTCAAATTGTTACAAATTAAAAATACCACTTTTTATATCGGTTTTAAACAAACTTTTTATTGAAAAGAAATAACTAAATAGAGTTTCTTCCATTGAAATTAAATGAAAATTACAATCGTTTTTGAAATAACTTGTGGAAATTTGACTTACACTGGTTGGCTTCTGAGCCCTCCATATGTATACTCGATTATGACGAAAGAAATATTTTTTTGGGCCAAGTAAATATTCATTAGCTAACATATTATCTACTCTATTTTTATTTCAAAATTAAACAGATATTCTACTAATTAATAGGTATATATTTACTTGGCCCAACAAAATATTTCTTTCGCCATAACCGAGTGTACATTTATTAACTATGAATAAACTCTTCTCTCAGTGCAGTTAATTAAATGGACACTTCTCTCTGATTTACTATTTCATCGTCGCTGCGATGCAACGAATTTTTGCCACGTTTTATAGATATTCCACAGATAATTTCAACGATAACTAAAAACTGTGCTGATCAAACAAATAAAAAGTCACTTCTTTTAAACAAAAAAAAACGTCTCTACAAATTAATACAGCTCTGAATAAGCTCGGCTACGTTAAAAGTAAAAAATTCGGTGAGTAATGTTCTAAGACGGTAAACCACAGAATTAAAAACAGTAGGCGATTCCATAATAGCACATAGTTTCTCGCGTACGATTCCAACTCTTACAAGAATCGTCTGCTATTTCGTTTTTGAACTTCCAGCTTTCAAGTTGGCGTTGAACTAATAGGGGCAGCGAGAGACTTAGAGAATAAGATTGTACTCGGAGACAGCGAAAAGAAAGAGAAAATGCGATCGTCGAGTACATTTGCCACGTCGCGACTAGAGGAAGAAATATAGTCGCCCCGGAAAAGACGTTCCCCCTATTTATCTTTCGAGCTCACTCTTTCGGCAAGCCACGAAGCCTTCACACAATTGAAAGAATAAGAATAAGCATTGTTCCATAGAGCCATCTAATGACTTGAGTCACTTGACTTCCTACTTTCTATATAGTAACTATAGAATCTTTTTACTTCTAAGCCCCATTATTGCTACTTCAAAATCATAGTTTTTGTAACTAAATAACACAGCATATAAGTTCCGCACGGTAAAAACATAACCTCAAACATGACACTAAACCATCAAAAAGACTTTTCAATAACTTAGTGAATAAAGGTTTCATGTACAAAATTGTAACATGTGACACCTTTATGCACTACGACATGTTACATGTTAGTATGACTTAACACCTTTATCCATTAAAAAAATCTTTAAATATATAGATAGTAGTATTTAGGCTTTATTAAAAGACAGATATACATATATCTGGGAGGTTCAAAAAATTGAAGAAGTCGATTTTAGAAAAAATGTGATATGACACCTTTATCCACTTAGCTATGTCTTCAATTGAGCCATTAAATGATTCTACGAGACAATGATTTATCTTTACGTGATCGTCACGACATTCATGCAAACTCTACGATAATCGATTATTGTAAAGCCTACATTTAATTTGGCGAATGAATTTGAAAAAATAACTATACTTAAATTAATTGGTAAATTTAGATCAAAATATGATTTAAATCAATCGTTTTATTTTTGTAGCAACATACAGGGTTAGTACAAAAGGATCATCGGGTTTAAAAATATATATTTCAAAAAGTATTACACAGATATAATAGTAAATGACATGTCAATAGAAAGGGGAAATATTCAAGTTTATAAGCATATCATTACAAATGTTCGATATGGGCTCCTCTTCCCCGATCGAGTTAAAAAAGAAATCGAGTATCCATCGAGGCTTTGCCACCCAATAAACTGTTAAAAATATTCGTAGTTCGCGCGTCCCGTCGGTAAGCGTAACACGCACGCGTACATACACCCACGTACATTTTCCAGGATGCGCGAAGTTCGTTCCCCAAAACGAGCGAAAGAAATACGAAAACTCTGGCATCTCGACAGAACTCCTGAGAAACAATCAGAAAATTCAGGCGATCGCACCGTAGCAAATCGTAAAATGATACAGTGACCCCGATAGTCACTGAAAAATGAGAAACAACCCTGCGCGTAGCGTGAAGAAAATCTCGCGGGTATCTCGCGCGACGCGCACACTTTTACGAGCCGCGTAGATACGCTGATGCACATGCGTCGCGGTACAGGACTCTCGTCTCCGACTCGTCAAGGCTGTTAAAAGCCCACTCTTGAAAACACCTTTTAAGCCATGTAGATGCACGAGGTAGATTTCCCGCTTTGACACCGTACAATGCCGGAGGGAGGAAGTTTTAGCGCTCCTAAGAGAGAAGGCAGAGCAGCGGCAAGTAGCGGCGAGGCGAGAGGCAGGGAGAACGTTCGTTCTCGCAATATATGAAATGGACAGCGGCTTTAATGATTTCATAACTCCACCGTACATTACGAATGTTGGTAGGGTAGGAGAGAGAGATAGATAGATAGATAAATGTTTATTGTTCAAAGTTAGAACAAAACTTTGCACACTCTGCAAGGCAGTGTACAGTACAGGTAATTATACTATAGTACAGGCATAAATTGAATATAGGGCAGAAACAGCATAATATGATCAAACGATATAGAGGCAGAAAGAAAATTAAATAAAAGTAGGGGAGATACAGTAATAAAGATATAGCGATGATCCAGCAATTAGGTGAGATAGTGGTCCGCTAGTCATTCCGGGTGGGATGTATATAGTTTGATAATTTTAGGGACGTCATCGAGCGACGATATGGCATGGATGAGAGCGCCATCTTCTTTCTTAGCCATGACAGCGCAAGCAGAGCTCCATATGTATTTGAACCCCGCAGCCTTCAGCTTTGGTTTAACTTCAACCAGTAGTCGGAAGACATGTCCAGGGAGCATTTCGTTGAGATTAATCGAAGAGTCCCCAGTGAATGCAGGCAGAGTGAAGTTATCCAGGCCAGCCAACGACTCGGCGAGTTCAGAGAATTTTAATACTCCAAACTTCCGTTTTGCATTAATAATTTTTTGATGTGAAACATCTTATGCCGCGCTTCGGGGGTGAGACCGGCTGCTCGTGAAACGTCGCTGGAGTGGCTAAATACGCTAAGGCCAGGCGAACGTTGAACATTGCCTCTATATCACCCTGCGTCTCCTCACTGAACTGCGTCCCAACGTTCGCCTGGCCTAACTCGGGACGCATCGGCTCTCTCCGCCACGACTCGATGGTCCCCTTTCACCGAGCCCTAGCTTAACCACTTACTACTACACGCTCACTGTATCGGTGTACGAAGCAGTATTTACCCTCATTAATGAAAGCATGAGGATTGATTGATCATTGGTTAGCACGTTTAAAAATAACATTTAAATACCGTTTGTATAGGAAAATTGTTAGATATGAAACATCGAAATTCTTCTTTGTAGAAAGTATGCGATAGGAAGGATGGACCACGCATCCGTTGAAAGAATACGTGCGCCAGTGCGCATTTGTATTTATGACTGTGATACCATTAAACGGTACGAACCGTTGTGTCGAATTCCGTTTATCGCGAGACGGAACAGCGACTGATGGCAGAGTTAAGAGAGAGTAAACTAAATGCGCTTTTTGAATTAGATACAACGGTTTGTACCGTTTAATAGTATCACAATTATAAATACAAATGCGCACTGGCGAACGTGTTCTTTCGTTTTCAGCTAGATTTACTCAAGTGGACACAGCATTGAGAACAATCTAGCGAGAGTTAGTCTAGAATCTCGGTTGAGAAAAATAAATCTAGCTAGATTGCAGTGGATACACGATAAAAATTTACTGCCAGAGAAATTTCAGTCTATTTGACCGGCTAAATAGATAGTAACTCAGTCTAGCGAGAGTGATAGGCGCCGGGTCGCAAGCGAAGGGCCTCGACCGCGTGCTCAGATTTCAGGAGCCTCGCGGGAGGCAACAGAAACCCTCTGCCTTTTATGCTCTCCTCGGACAAAGTGCAGACCCGCAATAAATTCGACTATTGCGCGGTGCACGTGTACTTCTTCGGGGATAGCACCAACCGAACGGCGCTGAATCTGCGTACCTACTCTCCCGGCGCCAATTTTCATGCTCCAGCTCGGTGGTTTCGAAAAATTTCCTTCTCCCACCATGCATAGAAAAGTCATATCGATATAGGTCAAAAGTTCATAAATAATGAGATAATAGTAATTGAAACTTCTTCGCTGGCAAGTAAGTTTAGCCTCATATGGTACGTATGTGTGTACAATCTATAATACATCACGATTGTAAATAGATATTTGATAAGTCAAAGAAACATATGAGGCTAAACTTATTCACCAGAAAAGGAAATTTAATCGCCATTATCTTATTATCTATGAACTTTAGGCCCACATCGATGTAAGATACTTTGTTGTAGATAAAAATACGTGTGTGTATAATAACATATAATATAAAACAGTTTTTATAGAAAAATTGTTAGATGTGAAACATCGAAATTCTTCTTTGTAGAAAGTATGCGATAGGAAGGATCGACCACGCGTCCGTCGAAAGAACACGTGCGTTAGTGCGCATTTGTATTTATGACTGTGATACTATTAAACAGTACCGATGGTAGAGTTAAGAGAGAGTAAACTAAATGCGCTTTTTGAATTAGACACAACGGTTCGTACCGTTTAATAGTATCACAGTCATAAATACAAATGCGCACTGGCGCACGTGTTCTTTCGACGGACGCGTGGTCCATCTTTTCTATCGCATACTTTCTACAAAGAAGAATTTCGATGTTTCACATCTAACAATTTTTCTATAAAAACTGTTTTATTTTATATGTTATTTGTTCTTTTTCAAATAGTTTCAGAAAATCGTTGACTCGTTGGTGAGATTTCAAAGTTGTCGGCAAGTTGTGTGACCTTTGCACACGATCCTTGACACGCAGAGGACGCGCTCATGAAAAACGTGCGTCGTTAGCTAGTTGAAAAAATGTCGTGTGTGCGATCTAAGGGCCTTTTTGATAAGCGCATCATCATCGTGTGCAAAGGTCACAACTTGCCGACTGCCTTGCGCTTACTGAGCGTTCTAATCACGTTCAACGCGCGTCGTCAGCCAGTTGAAAAAATGTGTGCAAAGGCCCGAAAGAAAGCACGCATCGATTTACGCGGCTGCGTGTAGGTAAAGAAAGCTGACCGCCCGAGAGGCGCAACTGTTATTAGCTTGTTCGAGAAACAGGCGCGAACGCGCTCATGCACTGCAGCTCGTCACCTACTCACTATGAATGCAATACGATTCGAGAAAATGCAAGGCTAGAAGTTGATTCTCGATCGTTCGAACGTTTCGTCGAAACACCACGCGAAGCAAACGAAATCCGAGGCGATATAATACGGCTAAATCGGCCCTCGAAAGAATTCTACCATGCACCGAAGATTTGCATGGTCGAATGAGTTTGCGTCGTACTACATAGTATACCGACCAACGGAATGTTTCTTCGCATCGCGAACAGAAATTACGCGCAATTTGGAGAAACCAAATAGGAGAGGACGCGCTCGCATTGATACAAAATAAGAACAATCTAGAAAGAAGCTTACTCGAGGCGAGCGTCGATGACCGGAGAACGGGTAGCGTTCAAAGGCGTCTACCGACGTCAATTTTGACTTTGTCCGCTTCTTCATGGGTTCAGCATTTCACGAGTACGATTACAGGCGTAACACGCCACAAAATATAATGGAATTATCGTTCGCAACGCACGCTACGTAAGAAAAATGACGCGTACGCGTGCGACGTACCATCATACTCGAGCAGTCGGGGCGAAGTGAAGGAACGCTACCTCTCCCGCGTAGCTGGCCGAGCAAGTCTCGACTTGCGACTGGGAAAGCCCGCGAGGAGAGGGGACCAGTAGTCCATGCGCCATACCCTCGATGAAATTTGACACATTCGCGACCGACACATTTTTTCCGTTTTTGACACTAACAAGTACCGGCGAAAATAATGAAATTCTGAAGGTAGTTACCGTAAACTTGAATCGCGTTAACCCTTTGAAGCACACATTTTCCTGATATCCTTATTTTCATAAACATAGTTGCTCCTCAGGTTTTTGGGGTCGCTGATTTCAAATTTGCTATCAGATTTTCAAAATTCAAAATGGCGGATCCAATATGGCGGACCAAATTTGTAAAACTGACTTCGATCCTGGTGAAAATTGGTATACATGGGTTTTTGGGGTCGCTGATTTCAAATTTGCTATCAGATTTTCAAAATTCAAAATGGCGGATCCAATATCCGCCATTTTTAATTTTGAAAATCTGACCATGTATTCGTAATCAGCGATCCAAAAAACTGCCAGATATACATTTTCATGATATTTGCACCGTTTTCCGAATTTTGATCCGCCATATTGGATCCGCCATTTTGAATTTTGAAAATCTGACCATGGATTCGTAATCAGCGACCCCAAAAACTTCATGGTAGCGACTTTGGTGCCAAAACTTCGAAAACTTTCGAAGATAATCAATTTTATCTAGAAAAATTGCGATTTGTCAAGGTTTGTTTATTCGCATTAACAAAATCATGCATGATTTCAAATTATTGCACATCAATTCTTATTCTTGAATATATTCGAACTATAACTAATGCCAAAACACCAAAAAAAATTCGAAAATTCGATGAAAATTACTCAGAAAATGATTATAAAGAAGGTGGCACTCTCAGAATGCCACCATGCCGCAAAGGGTTAATTTGACAATGCTAGCGTCCTTACAGACGACCGCAAACGAACTTCGTAGCCGGTTATTAGGTGCACTCGAAGTTGAAGGAGTATCAGGAGCAGCAGCTACTGTTGGAGCAGATTTGCGGAGCAGTCTGGTACTGTGGAAGTCAGGGGTCTCAAACTCAATCTTGATGAGTTTTAAGATACCATAGAAAAGCTGAAGAGCAGTTTCATTAGTGAGACCAACGCCAGAAATCCCGGACACCACCAACTCATTGGTGAAATTTTGCCTAGCCAACGTGCATGTGTTAACAGCATGCTAGAGTTGGTTGCAGCCGTGATTTGCTCAATGGGGTTGTATTAGCCATTGGTACCACATTTGCCGAGTTGCTGGTAGTAGTCAGAGCATCCATTCTCGCCTCAAGATTTCCCAGGGCAATACGAAGGTCAGCATTCTCCTGCTGTAGCTTGGATGCAGTAGTTTGCAGGAGGTCAGAGGTTGACTTTAGAGCAGCCACGTCAGTAACAACCGAGTCGAGAGCGGTGCACATAGCAGGGAGCTCACGGAGGAGCTCGAATTGTCTAGCCTGACCCTCACTCAGTCCATGAAGTAGTTCCATCATGGCATCATTCGCGGCAGTGTTGCGTGTTACGCGAGCTTCTCGCTTAGGCTGTTTAGTCTTGTCTGACTTCAAAGGAACATCAGCCTCATCACTGGGTTTATCACGCTTACGACTAGAGTCAGACTTAAGTGAGGAGCCAGAGGAGTCCGAGCCAGTGGGAGAATTAGGGCGAGGAGGTCTGAGAGATGCATCCATATTTTTTCTTGAAGATATAAGACCGTTGACGCGCGGTGAAAGGAAGCTAGACGTCCGCGTAGTAATGGCTTGTGCTAAGAATGTGCAATTGGAAGCAAGGCAGATGTAGATCCAAGCAAAAGATGAGTTACCGGCCGGCAGCACTAGCTAATTAATTCCGTCGGTGTACGCAAGATGGCGAGAGGGATAAGTGCGCAACGCTCATGCGTGGACACCGTGGACACTCAGCACCGGCAGTGCACCTAACCTCAATTCCAAAATTTGGTTTAAAACAAAGCAGATGGTTCCTGACAGCAGTCACACACCGCACAAAAAACACGCCGATGAAAAGCCCGCAAAAAATAGCACATGGCACTCGGAAGCAGAGAGACACCCGCAGACAAAATCGAGCAAAAAGAATCTAAAAGCACAGAGACAATTGAAAGTGCTACACACCACTCAGGAGAGAGAGAGAGAAAGAGTGGGTGGGGGAGAGAGAGAGAGAGGGAGATACAGAGAGAAGATGAAAAAAAAGATGCGTTTTATTGAGTAGGCTCTAAGACGGATGTCTCCTAGGAGCACAAACAGAAAGATGAAAATAACAAAGAGTAACAATAATATTGCGAAAATAAATGGTAGAAAAGCGATTTGGTTGATCGTAAGGGTAAATAAAAATAAATAAAAGTAAGTAAAAGAAAATTGTAAAAGTAAAAATAAGTAAAAGTACACGGAGAAAAAATTCCATTTGAAATTACGAGATGCTAGCATTTTTTGGCCGGACCGTGCTGACATTATGAAACATATTTCTTCCTAGATGCTAGCAACGTAAAATTGCATGGTAGCATCTAAAATAAAAATATATCTGCAGAGCAGTATTCAGAGAAGTTATGTATCTATTGTAGAATGTTTCATATTATCTATATGGTCTGGTCATAAGATGCTGACATATTTCAAACGGAATATTTTCTCCGTGATAAGAATAAGCGAAAGTAAGAATAATTGACAATAAAAATCAGTAAAAGTAAGAATAAGGGACGGTATAAATAAGTAAAAGTAAAAATAAAAATATGTAAAAGTAAAAATAAGAGAGAGAGAGAGGGGGTAGGGGGAGGGGGAGAGGGGGAGAAAGAACGGGGGAAGACAAACGCATGACGGAGAAGAAAAGAATGGTCCAGGAAATAGAACGCGCGTATAACGTAAGCGGAGGCACGCTCGGGTGGTCGCACCGCGCAAGAATGCACCGACCGACGATTTGGCCCCGGCAAATAAACAGCTTTCGACCCGTGCGAGCCACGTCCCGAGTGTAGATCCCCCGCAACAGTTCCGAGAACAGTTGTCCGAGCTTTCGCGATTCTAGCAGACCCACCGAAGCAGAATGGACGGTCCACTTTGGCAATCCTCCGGGAAAGTCGCCATACGAACCCCCCTTCCCCCTCCCACTACACCGACCCGAGTTATCAGCCACATCTTCTCCATTCTCCCTATCAGCTCGATCCAACGAAAGCCTCGTACACGTACCGGCGAATACGGAAGTCCGGCGCTTCGTAGGGACAATACCGGCGGTCTTGTCGTCGTTCATCGACCTAATACTGGTTCGCATTAAACAGCGCTGAAGGTTTGCGCCTGTAGGGGTGGGCGTTTATTGTTCATTGACGCGATAGCGGTAACAAACACTCTTTCGGGAAAATGTGATCTTAAATACGCGATATTCCGCATTGTCTTCAGTTTCAGACGCATTTGAAAATGACCACTGTCGTACAGTGAGACTATTAATTTATGAATTTTGTGCAAAATACAGATTGGACCAGAAATGCTGTCCTAAAAGTATTGATTGAAATAAAAATAGGAACAAATCATTAGATACGATTGCTAGATACTTTTCAGAAAATTAGGGGAGGGATATAAATTGAGCAAGCATCAGTAACAGCGAAAAGAAAAATGTAATTCAGCCCCTTGAGAAACGAGGTCCGGACTTATATGGAGCTCCAATGTTAAATTCCGAGTGAATGAAAATTATTTGTATCGAAGTGGCTCCAGAAATTTCGGAAATTTCGTGTTTTTTTTCGCAATATGGGTGGTCATCCCTGCTCGGGGTATAAAGGTAGAATTTTTTATTATTTTTTTTTCGAAATTAGCATTATTGATTCTCCTTAAAGGCGAGCTTTCGGAGTTCTCGTTCATTTTTTATGCAATAGGGATAGTCACCCATGCTCAGAGGATCAATTACGAATTCGTTATAGTTATCAATGGTATCAGTGTAGTCGGAAACCCCTGAAGAGCGACTTCGATACGAGCAATATTAAATCATTTTCATCCACTCGGAATTTAACTTTGCTCATTTCTCAAATTTATCACCTGAAAGGGCTGAATCACATTTTTATCGCTGCTACCGATGCTTGCTCAAAAACTTATATCCCACCTCTAATTCTTTGAGAAGCGCCAATTGCATCTAATGATTTCTTGCTATTTTTATTTCCATCTACTTTTAGGACAGCATTTTTAGTCCAGTCTGTAAAATTGAATTAGCTGGTGATTAAACTATTTCAAAAATTATATTATACTTGTTGATACTTAGTATTGCGAGTTCACTAAACTTCATTAAATTATAATCATTGATTATATCCAGCGCGTTAAGTAGATACTCCTTCGTAGAAAATTAAAGGAGACCTCCTCAGCTAACAGATCCTGGAAGAAATAATACAAAATGTCGTGAAAGGCCGAAATACAGTGGATCGAGCGACACACACATGCCGCAACGCACAGTGCAATTACTTTATAAATCATGTATGTAGATCCAAATAGACCCACGCGTACTACTCTGGTTCGTGCTCAAGAACGCATTAACCCATTTGATTGAACGTCGTTTATATTGTAATTTTCGTTGTGCTGCCTCACGTAGCGTGGAGCGATATATAGGTATGCATTTCGGTCTTTACGCCTTCGATTTATAAATACGAACATACATCATTCTCCGAAGCAGGTTTCTATCGTCGAAAACCATCGAACGAACGTCTCCTCATTCTTAAACTCACTGACAAACATACGTTCCTTAAGAAGATTCCAATTCCTCTTTTCGTAAATCTTATTAAAATCACAATTTCCTTTTTTCTTTCCGACCCAATCTCGTAAATCAATTCCCGTAATGCATCCAGGATGGCAAGAGAGCACGCGCTATTCCTTCAACGCCATGAGACTCCCATGAGGCTTGAAAATGAACTATTCCAAAAGCGTTAAACGTCGAAGAAGTTTAAAATTGGAGTCATTTCTTGAAAAGGCAATCGGGAAATCAGCGCCATAAAGAGTATTTATAAATAATTAAAAGGCAAATCATATAATGGATCTAAAAACCAATTGAAAACACAACGTAAGACGAATTACTATTGGTATTAGCAAAAATCAGTACAGTAGATTTATTAAATAATCTGATATGTAAGGCGAACTGATGATATCATGACGAAACTATTCTGAAAGCAGCGCGTAGGGTCCGCTCTCAAATATCGTATAAATGTTTATATGAAACGATATACAACTACAGTGTTTTATTTAATTCATTCCATATCACCTGGCTTCCGTAATAATCAACGATTACGTCCAACGCAACCACAATGCATAGGTGCTAATTTCAAATTTAACTCAAAGTCTTGTTCATTTCCACCTACACTGTAAAAAAATTGTATTAAATTTAATACAATTTGTATAAAGCTTTTATCCAATACGTGATTATTTATGAAAATTAATGTACTCCGTTATGATAAAAACAATTTCATAGGAAATATAATAATTTTTATAATTACGAAGTGTATTAATTTTCATAATCACATATTAGAAAAACGTTTTACATAATAGTATATATATTAAAAATACAATATTTTTATATGATGGATCTATTGTATTCCGTCCAATGGAAAAAGATAATTGTGTATCGAGGAACCCGTGACGAAGGTGAAAAGTCGTTCTCCTTGCCGAAGAGATGGAAGAAAAAATTGGGATCAAATCACTGCATGACGTGCATCACTCCAAGGAGTGAGAGAAAGAAAGGGTCGACACCTCGCACCTTCCCTCTTCCCGTTCTCGGCATCAAAAAGGACTACTATACGCACGAAGGGCGTTTGACTATCGCCTTTCAGCCCCCGTCTATGTATAGGTACAGACGGTCGAATCTTACTTATCCGACGGTCGTCGTCCTTGTCGATAAAAACTCTTACCGATAAAACGTGTGACGTTTGAACCGCGTATAACGCACGCGAGACGGATATATCGGAAAGTAGTTAGAGTCGCTTTTTATCACAAAAAAACAACACAGCCTTCCTGATGGACGATAAAGGTTGGAAGCTCGGTACGCGCGCGCGGAGGATATATCGAATTTCAGATAAAAATGGAATTCCGCCGCGGTTAACGCAAAACTGTGCAACATTTGCCCGTCAATGTTATTTTATTACATATTGCTTTTACCCGCACCTCTGCTCCACGTATGTATGTATGTAGTACATCGTTCGACACGACACGAATCGACGAAACAAATAATTTCAATAATCCTACCGATTATAGCTTGATACGTAAGTATATGTACCACATGTACCATGAAAAGCCAGCAACGACCTCCCCCACTCCCCCCCCCCTCTTTTTCTCGCGATGCAACGATTTGCTTTAACGAAGGAAAATAAAAGCGTCGGTCGAACGAGACCCAACGATTTTCATTGCAATCGCAAAATGGTTGGCGCGATTTGCGAAAGTGTGCTTACCACATGGAAGACCGGAGCGCGGATTGGATGCCAATGTCACTTGAGGGTCCGACGACGGCACATTAACGAGCAATTATAGCGGATCGACTCGGTTCATTCTATTCAGCGCCGAACCTCGCGTGTGCCGCACGCGCGAGGTTGCCTGAGTTTCTTGCAAAAAACACGACTCCCTCCTCCCTCCTCCCTATCCTCATTATAGCGGTGGAACTCCCCGTTATAGCGGGAGTTTCAACTATGAAAAAGTAATTGGAGAAGACTGGAATGTATTATATTTGCACGTGTGTGGTAGTACACTTAATTTGTGTTTGCTCGTGTATACGCGTATAATATCTGGGCGGCTTACGGAGTAGGCAATTAAGAAGGAGCGCGATCAATTAATTGTAGGTAGTCCCTACGGATTCATTAACGAAAGAACGTTTCAAAGTGTCTTCCTTCGTTTTATAAACGAAAGTTTTGACGAGATCATTAAAAAGGGATGATCAAAGTAAGTGCTAAAAGTGAAGCACAAGTACTAAGGTATTCCACGGATATTTCAAAGCAGTTTCGAGGGGTAAGGAAAACTCCTGAGAGCCTAAATTATCGGGGCGAACAAATTTTTGTAACTTTGATCTCGAAATGATTTTACCTATGTATAACTATGGTACATAAAGAAGCAAACATCTTTACAATGCTTTATTTTACTAATATGTAGGGCAGAGAATAAATGAAAATGTAATTTTTAAAGCTGGTTTTCTCCTGTTAAAAGGATGGACACTCAAGTGTTATCATTTTTATAATGAGCACTCAACTTCATTCAATTCGTAGATGGTACCTCGGAAATGGGACTGAAGCAATCAGCCGAAGCTAGAGACTAGTGGTTATACCGCGCGAAGAGTCAGCCGTGCCGTTTGCGCGATTGATTTGACGATTTAAAGTAGAAAATTGGTCTACTTCGTTACCTTACATTCGAATGTATAGAAAATTCTTCTAAATTTTTCAATAACCACAACGTTGCCCTTATTTTTAAAACAGAAAAGAGAATCTATTACTGCACTGAGAAAAAAAGTGTAGATACTCGAGTAAAATAAACGTGTTTCTGAATAGTTGTAAGAACACATTTATTCGATTAGAATGAATATCGATTGGACGTATATAAATGTTATTAATTTAATTAAATACTAGTAGGCCCATGCAGAAATTCCACAGATGAGAGATCATGGGGAACGTAAATATAAAAGATATGGAATGATTATAGATTATGCGTTATCTTGCCAAAAGTCAATTTTTACCTTCGATTTTCAAATAAATAATACGATATGCACAATTGTAGATAAATAATTCGCCAAAAGCGAAGAACTTAATCTTTAAAATGGGTACCTCATTTGTCGTTTTTGGTTTCGTATGAAGATGGAAAAAGAATTTGTCATGAAAAATCACCTTCTAGAAATAATATATGATTATTTGGATCAAATCGGCATTCATTTGAATCGAATAAATGTGTTCTTAGGACTATCCAAAAATACGTTAATTTCAATCAAGCAAATTTTTTTTCTCGGTGTGCGTATTAGTGTTATGGTTTTTTCTTATTTAACCAGTCTAATAACGAGAAATTCAAAAACGTCCAAAGTTCGCTTTACGATGATTGACGAAAGTTTCGTACGTGAAGAAACTACGCGAGCGCGGATTTGGGCCTAAAGAGGAGGGGGATTGCGAGAGATTACTCCAGTAACAAATGGTAATTGGTTTTCCCGAAACGCGAAACTCCTGTACCGAGAAAAACATCTCGTCAGCGTTGTCGAACGTCCAGCGACCCTTTTCTCATTTTACCAACGGGCCACGCCGACCACAGCACTCTCCGCTGGAAAATCAACAGAATAATTATCGGGGTTTTCATACCTCTTTGACGAAAAAAGCCGCGGTAACCGAGCATTTCCCAAAAATTCTCGTCACTCTCGCGCGAAACCGCTAACAGACTCTTTTCGTCTGTCTCGGCAATTACAGCGAAAAGGGCCTAGTGGAAATGCCGAAAGCGAAGAGAAATCTAGGGAAAAAACGTTATAGAAAGCACAGTTATAGAGCAACGGCGCGCCTCGCGCTCTTGTTACGTTGGAAATACAAGTACGTGCAACGGTTCCGTTCCCGTCGATCCTTTCCCTTTGTCGCTCTTGCACGTGAACAATTTTCCCCGCTTCCAAAGTCGTTCGATTAGAAAATCGTTGGTGGGTACACACGGCATCTCTGCGTTGGGATCGAATCGTGAGTATGCATCTGTAAAGGAATGCTCGTGCTGTCTTCCGATTTGAACGTCATTTGGAATTCCCGGTCGAGTACGGTCGCGTTTGAACCTGTTCGTTTCAAGTGGAAGGGAATGGAGGCAATAAGGAAACTGCAGACATTACTTTGTCATTTTTAAAGTAACTTATGTTAGAAATATATTGAAAGGTCAGCCAGTTAATAGTAGCCTCCGTTGAGTTCCTGTTTTATTATTTATTAATGGGCTTATTTATTAGGTTAAAGTGGGGCTAAAAGTGCCGGAGGTCAAAAGTGCCATTGGATAGATTTTCCTGAATAAACCGTTTCATTTACTCGCAATCAGGGTTCTCTAGCAGCTGTCGCATGCGGAGACTATTTCTACGTAACGCAATTACCAAATAGTCAATTATATTTTAAGACTAGCCAAGAGCTACGTTTTACCCCGCGGCACTTTTAGCCCCAGTCTACTCTACGCGGTCGACAGCACGAATATGTTAAATTATTAAGCTCTATAGCAATATCGAGATACCGACTGTTATAATGATATATAAACTATTTAATTTGAGAGTCTCTAAGAAACATAGGAGAACGTAGCATATGAAATTCATATTGAAGTGGTTCAATTTATAATTAGTGCAAATTAGTGCGGAAGATGGAAAAAATAATTCTTTAAATTGTCAGTCTACTATGGAAGCGTCGCGTCATTTGGATCATTAAGATACCGCCGGTGTACCCTTGGACGGTCCTCGAGTCTTTCCTACAAATAACGCCATTCGTCACCCGGTGCGAGAAACGGCGCGTAGGACGATCCCTCGCGGGACGGACAGGCTGCAATCGTTCGCTGATCCTTTCTCGAGGGACCAACTCCGAGTCTAATCTCTAGGAAAAAAAGTCAAATAAATAGGATAGCGTCTCCCATCAATATCTGCCACATTCGAGGCGTGTGCAAAAACACCATCGGGATATCTAGCGACATATATAGGATGCAAACATTCTTGTATAATTCCCGCATGTTCCCCGCGGTCATGACATAGGTAGGTACTATGAGATTCCTGTAGGGAAGAGTGGCATTGGTTGAGACACTTTTTGTTTGTTCATTTATAAAACACTAACGTTTAGAAAAAAAGCGTAGCTTTTGCCCATACATTGTTAGATCTAACATTTAAATACAAACTGGTAACCTAAAAACAACTTTCATTAATTTACATTTCGTATATCAGACAAGTTGTAAGACGCGAAAAATGAAAGTATTAATGTTCTCTGAACACATGTTAGGAGGCAGAACATTGAGAAAGAGACGAGGAATATGAAAAGAGGTTAAACATAGGTTATATTCGCAGTCTTTTCTTTCCCTTTCTTATTCACCTGAAAAACAAGCGTGAGAATTGGTACATTTTCTATTTTTTTAATTAAAATACTATGCAAACTTTTCTAAAATATTCCAACCTATCTTTAAGTTCGATTCTACAGCAATGTAATCGAGTTTTCTTATAAATATAAAATTTAAATAAAGTCAACTCGCGAAAGAAGCCGGTTAAGACTGACACTGTGAAGAACAACATACATGCATGTGCGACTCGTGAAAGTATGTCTCAAGGTACGCGCAACTGGCTGTCTCAATTTAGACGTACTCCTTACTTATGAAAGATCAATATTTTCTCTACAGTATATGAATGAATTCAATTTTTTGATTAGGGATTATTTTTCAGCATAAATAATCTACTAATTCGAATTTATTTTAGTAAGAAAGTATCAAATTAAAATGCAATAAATTCACTGACAAAGCAGCCACTGAATCTTGCTCTACGTATCGCTAAAGTAACTTTTACTTTTAATTCAAAGAATAATAAATTGTACATAATGAAAACTTAGAAAGTTCACGTATCACCATGATACAGCATTGGTGTAATTTTTTTTCGAATTTTTGTACCAACCGTTTTTAAATAACTTTGTCTCAACGTAAGCTACTCTCCCCTACACTGGAAAAAAGTATGACTAAGTACTCCTACAGCAAGATAATAGAAGGCTATAAGTAGAGAGATCCATATATGAAACCACATCCTTGAATTATTATAGCAACATTAGTTATGTTACTAACTTCGGCTAACATAACTATACAACTATTTATTCCCTTTTCATAGCAATAGAATTGATAGTTTATCAAATTGTTTGGTTATATAGCTCTAAGAGCTATGTATCTATATACCTGCTAAAGTACTCTAGTGGCTATCATAGTTAAATGTGCTGTCATGGCTAATAGCTAATAATAGCTAAAAATACCTAAATATAAGATAATTAGAAAGTATATAGCTATCACAGCAGAATAATCCGCTTGTATGGTTCATACTTTTTTCCAGTGTATATTTCCGTAATTATTTCCCTTATTCCCCTGTATTATCAGCAAATATTTTTTTTCTAATACCAGCTTTCCTTCGGTATATAATTAATTTAATATAAAACTGTGCAAATGTACTTTTGGATAGTCCTAAAAGCACATTTATTCGATTCAAATGAATACCGATTTGGTCCAAATAATATTCAAGTAAATCAATAATACTTTTATACGACCAATTGATATTCATTTTAATTGAATGAGTACCCTTAGGACTATTTGAAAACACCTTTATTTCGATCAATCAAATTTTGTTCTTAATATAATAAGCGTTTCAAAACAAATTTCCCGACTTGGTACGAAATTCCCGTATATTTTCCTCGTTTTCAAGAAACCTTTCAAAACCCCATATAATTCCCGTACTTTATTCCAGTTTTTCCGATCTCTAGGTACCTACCCTGGTCTATAATAGACAATATATAGGATTTAATGGCTTCTCCCATTTCACATGGAATGAGAAAATTGAAAAACTTCACACCGCCACCGAGTAATATTTATGGGGCGTATTTCTTTGATAGAACCGCATGGGCGATGCCCCCTTTTTACGACTGCAATCACCCCGCGTCCAGCTCTTATGGATATCGAGAGAGACGCCTGTCCTTTAAAGAGACACATTTTTTCCATCGTTGCGTCTCGCACCATACCTCGTCATGGCGATAATATGAACCAGTGTCTGCCGCATCTTATCCATACGAAAAAGACACCTATTCTATAATACTTATTGGTTCCCTGAGGAATTTTTACTCCCACGCGCGACAAGAACACGCGCAACGCGTTCGCGCTCGAGAGGTTCGATAATTCTTCGAGACTCGCGATTTCGCGTTCTCTCGGTATAAGGTGTATTCAAAGGCGCTGACTCGACGTAAAAAGCGTTATACCCAGCGCCTGAAAGCGCTTATTCCTTCTTCGATCCATGCGAAAAGTATAGGTAGGTACGCTTTATTATGCGCATCTAATACGAAAGGAGAGTGCAGGGGTGAAATAGCCGAGTCGGCGTTCGATTTTAATGCTAGGCAATTATTGTTTTGCGGCTTCAAACTATACTGTGCACGGAAAATCTATAATCCAATTTCAGTCCGCCTGTTAAAATACTGTCATTAAGGTACAGAAGGCAATTGAAGAGTATAACTTCTAAAGGGTCTAAGTGCCGTATTTGCAAAAATATATATTTTGCTTGAAAACGGTCGCAAGTGCAAACCCTAATGCATCTGAAAAGGGTCTATGTGCAAAAGCATACGTAGGGGCTCAATACTCAAAAATCTGCAAGACATGCTCGACTGTATTCCTTTGAAGCATCTGCCTGTTTTTGCCGATTTTCCCAACTTTAGCTTTTTGGCACTTAGACCCTTTAGAAGTTATACTCTTCAATTTTAAAAAAGAATACGGTATACTTTCAAAGTGGGATTCCTTTCTGCAATTTCTACGACAGTCTACTTCAAAGCTAAAAAAGTACTGCCTCCTACGAACCGAATCAACGGAGTGTTAGGAAAATTGATTTCAATTTTATCATATGAAACAGAAAAGGACGAGAGACGACGAATCGAAATTTCATGTCTCTCGCATCTTATATAAATCTGAAATTTCTTATCTCATATCATAAGGGAGAGTCGCCGAATTTGGACCGACACTAAGGGCCCTATTTCACCGAAACGTCATGGCAGCGCAACTGGTTGCGCTGCCAAACCAAATGTATACAGCTCTATGAAGGGTACCCCACCTGGCGTCCGCTTAATTGCGCGACCAATTTGGTCGGGCTGCCAGCATCGACTGGTCAGCGGAATGTCTGTGGCGGAATCTATCATATACATTGATTTGGAGAGAGGGATAGACATAGGTACATAGGTACAAGTATAACTATCTCCACCTAGATATTAACTTCGTACGTATAATTAAGTCATATGTCCCATGTGAATAAGACATTTCTCACGAATCCTGCCATTTCTCTCCAGCAAAGCGTCAATATCGAGTGACATATCGAAACGTTCTACCACGGGGCGACGAAGCGGAATTCCTTCCAGAAAAACCTGGAGCGTCCCGGACAGTATAAGTACATATTCCTACGATATCTCTCCTTACGACATTCTCGCAAAGAGGTCCCTTGCTTCCTCGACCGAAAGGGGACGTTCGATCCCCGCGGAAATCTACGGCAAAGTCGCGCCGACGAAACGAAATTTCGTGATCTCGGCACGACGTTGCGGATTAAGCGCGACGCGAAGCAAATCACCTTTGCGCGGCCTCGCGATATACCCGCCCGGGAAAGAAAGACAGGGATCGATAAGCAATTTTCACGCGCCCCATAAAAGGCGGGGCGCGTGAACGCCGGGCGACACGAGAACTAATTAAGGCTCGTCGCTGTCAAATTTGCAGCGTTTGGTCACGGGCTTTAAACGCGGACGCCGGCGGGGTAGTGCGCCGAGGAGCGGGCCGCAATGACGAATGTCGATGTTCTATTAGAGCCGGGTTTACCACGCGATTACCAATGAACGGTTTGAATGACGAGTCGAGAACGCGGCGGGGAATAGGATACCCGAGTAGAGAAATTTGTTCGGATGTACCCAACGTCGTATAAGGACCTGATCGAGTGGTATTACGATTCAGCTTTATTCAGAGAACCCCTGATCTGGACTCTATCAAACCCTGATCAAAACTACATAATATATGTTATAACCCGATCGATCGTAAAATACCCGACTTGAAAAGAGGGTAATTTTCATTCTTCTATATTATCAGACTCGAGCAGGCTTTTCACCTGTATATCCCGCAAAAATGAGACTTTTTTCGTTACATTTTTAATATAACTATAGCGGATCCTATCCTTTACGGGAAGAAACAGCAATTTTTACTGCTTCATCTAATAGCAGTAAAAATGGCTAGTTTTTTCCCATGTTATCGAGATACAAGAATAGGATCTTATAAGGACGAACATATCAGGACCAAAGCTAAAATTGCGTTACACGCCTAATAAGCCCTTAACATGTCTCTAACGCATAACCCGACCGAGTTCCGAATTATCCTGACTAGAAATTTGATCCAAGGTCCTGGCCATATCCTGATCAAGTAATTCGGGACCCGGTCGAGATAGGGACCTGGTAAGGGCCTTACTAGGCGTGTAACGCAATTTCAGCCTCGGTCCCGACCAGCTCGTTCTTGTAGTATCCTATTCCAGTATCACGATAAAGATCAATACGCCATAATTAAAAATGAAACGAAAAAGTATCGACTTTTCTTGATGTACAGATGAAAAGCCTGATCGAGTCCTGATAGTAGAAAAATGAAAATTCTCCTCTTTGGATGTACCAGATACCCGATCAGGTTCTAGCCAGATATGAATATCACGATCGATTGAGTTGTGTAACATATATTATATAGTTTCGATCAGGACCTGATCAAGTTCAGATCGGGATTTTCCGAATAAGGCTGAATCATAGTACCGCTCGAAGAGGTCCTTATGCGACGCGTCGGATATATCCGAACTTTCTACTCTGATCAGAACATGGTCATGGATCTTGAATGAAATGTTTACTCGAGTACACGGTCCACTGCATTCGATATCCGATTACGAAGGACATCTGAGATCTTCTGAGAGAATCAGGATCCTTCAGTTTGAGTAAAACAATTAACAGTGGAACAAAATTTGTCGCTAATCCATCCATAACATCCACAGGTTTTCCAAACCCTTAGAAAATATTTACCGTTTATATTTTACAGTCGCATGCAAAAAAGATTTACTACCACTGATTGCAGTAGATGCACCGATTTCACAATCAATAAACAGAATTCAACGTGTGTCGGTCAATCTGTGATTAGCGATCGATGAACAGTGGATGTCACATTAGTGATCACTGCATCGATAGAGCGCTAAAGATAAATTATCCGCTCTGAGCGTTTCGGATAAACGTCTAGACGCTATTCTAGATATATGTAGTTCTAATCGCGTGCACCATGCTTCAATTGGGAAGGACAAATATTCGCGTGGATTTGTTACGTTCCTAAAAAATGAAAGTCACGGAAGGGTAGAATTTTACCGACCAAATATTTGCAACGGCAAGCAATTGAGGTTGGCGAGGGAGCGAAATATCCCCTCCTGACATTTCGTAGTATTAAAGGGCAAGTACTGAAATTTCCCTTTGACCTGGCCAATCCCCTCTGCGGCAGCAGCGGTTCGCACGGGCAGCGGTTCGTTTTGTAATAAGATCTGAATCAATTTAATTGAAACGAATCCGAAGCGTACTCGTTGACACGGAAACTCTCTTCGCAAATTAAAGGACATCGGAGGAAAACCAGGTTTTCAATTTAATGCCATTCGTTTGGGAGACATCGACGACGTAACTTAATTTTAATGCTGTTGTCGTATTACCGCGATTTCGCGACTATCGTCGATTTAATGCGATTGTGCCAGGCCGATGTTGCGCCCACGAATTTGGTTTTATAAAGCATTCCTTCCAATCGAATGAGAACGTGAGCAATTCGTTTCAACGCGAATGAACTAGAAGATATCACAATATGAATTTTGAAAAAAAATTGTAAATTTATAATGAAAATGTATCTTCGTGAAATACATCTAGTAGAAAATGTTATCTCTGTAATAAGTAAGCATAACTCGAGTCATCGTTACAGGCAATAAGTAAACTCCTGACAGCCATTTTTGCAATCGAAGTTTGAGGTAATCTACTTCAACTTCAGAATCTCCGCGTTTTGTTAGTAGCTCCTGAAGTTAAAGTTTTTTGATGAAAATGACTGTATAATTTGACTTGTGTCGAATATTATTAAAAGATATTATATAAATGATAAGACAATAATAAAAAAGTCGAATCATCCTTATAACGAAACTATCATGTTTGAGGATTCAAGTATTCGAATACCTATCAGCATATCGCTGTTTATAATCAGGTGAATCACATTGATTCTGGATACCTACATGCTTCGATCGGTGCATAAGCAGCCTCAAGAAAAAAACTTTCAGATGCAGAGCACTCTCTAATCGGATACGATTTGCACGAAGATTTCGATCGAAATGTACACCCTAAATTTCATCTCTGCTATAATGTGATAACGATAACTCGAACAATGAAATTTGGACAATAAACCTCGAGGTTAAAATAAATATAGTAATTATGTGTAAAATCATTTCAGCACTTATAAAACTATTTCAATCGGTACCCATTTATGATGAAAATAATACAATTGAAATAGGAAATTGCTCGCGAAAAAACAAAAAAACACAACGACGAGCGGTCGAAGTCGAAGGATCGCGAGTAGAAGATTGCTCGACGGTCGATAAGAGAGTCACACGATTAGGGGCCGAAATGTGGCGCGACTGATACCCCCGCGAATAAGCCAATAAAAACGGCACTTATATATCAACAGCGCCGCTCAAATTGGCCCGAGTCGGACGAAAGGTATAAATCGTCCGGGTACCAGCAATCGAGTCGAGACAACGATGCGTTCTCCGATTCCGGCAGCGTGCCTGTTACTACTATCCGTGTTCGCCTCGGTAAGTATCCCCGCGGAACCCCCGAACGTTTCTTTATTCTTTTATTCCTTTCACGACCCCGCGTGCATTCCTACTCGCGCGTGTCGAATTGGATTCCGAGAGTCTTGGGAGCCGGAATCTTTGTCACCCATCGTCCCTTTCCCTAATCGCGATAAATATTCGACCGTACGTATCCTCACGCGCGTGTACCAGACGCTACAACGACCACGCGACATGCGTTTCCAGCGTGCAGACCGAAAGGATGGTTTTTAATTGCTTTATGGAAATGTCGCCCGACCACGGCGGCCAACAAGGATAATCGGACGCCATCTGACCTCACTTTTATATCCAGGGCGGGCTCGTCGATAGCGAGGATGTACAACCGTCGACTCCGCGTCTGTCACGCGACGACATGGCTTACGATCTCGATTCCTCCTCCGTTCCACCGATAGAAAGTGACACCATCACCAACGTTACCACGAATTCCATGTCATTCTCTCTCACCGAACCACCGAACATCGTGACGATCCTTTCGTCGAACTCGAGAGACGTCCAGCCGACAGGGGCTCGCCAAGACCTCATCGGCGATCGCAACGAGAGAGAACCTGAGGAAGCTTCGGCTTTACCCTTCGCTGACGATCCAGAAGACGCGGTGGAAGCTGGGGAGGGAAACGAAACTCGGGAAAATGAGGAGGAATCGTCTGGTATGAATCAATTTCCATCGACGACGATGAATGATCAAGAGGAAGTGATTACGGAGTTTATAGATAATTTCTCATCTTCCGAAGGACTCATTTATTCGCCGATGAACAATTCTACTTCGATTGATGGAACTTCCAAGGAGCCCACTGTGAATGTTATAACAAGAGTCGAGGACGAGCCTTACACCACTTTGTCGTCACCACTGCGAATGAACGAGGAACGGAGTACCGAACTGGAGCAAGCATCGACGGAGTCTTCGACGACTGTCGAGAGTTCCGTCCGAGCCGACAGTCCGACTAAAGTTCCCGAAGTGGTCCAAGAAGTGACAGAGAATCTAGTTGAATCGATTGTTAAGGAAGGGGTGGAAACTGACGAATCAAAACTTGTGCAACTGATGGATCGAGCGTTAATCGAGGCAACCTCAGAAGATAACGAAGATGAGCCAAAATATTTAGACGAAATTCCAGAAATCGGAGAAAATGAGGGATCCTTTAAAAATGTATTTTCGGACCAAACTGAAGAATCGGGAAATGGTGAATTGACTCTCGTGCAACCGATGGATCGAGTGTCGACCGAGGCCACTTCAAGAAGCAATGAAAACAGGCCGAAAAGTTTACATAAAATTCCAACGATCGAGAAAAATGCAGAATCCATAAAGAATTCTATCTCGGGCGAAATGGAAGGAAACTTGGAAGGAACCAGAAGTGGTGAATCGGCTATCACGCAACCAAAGAGCCAAATATCGAGCGAAATAGCTTTGAAAAGTAACAAGAATAGGCCGAAAAATCTACATAAATTTCGAATGATCGAGGAAAATGCAGGGTCCGTAAAGAATTCCACCTTGGACGGGATGGAAAGAAACTTGGAAGGAACTGGAAGTGGTAAATCGACTCTCACGCAACCAAAAAATGAAATATCAAGCGAAATAGCTTTGAAAAATAACGAAGATAGCCCTAAAGATTTACATAAAGTTCCAACGATTGAGGAAAATGTAAGATCGATAAAGAATTCTATCTCGAACGAGGCAAAAGGAAACTCGGAAAGAACCAGAAGTGGTGAATTGACACTCGCGCAACCAAAGAAACTAATATCGAGCGGAAGAACTTCGAAAAATAAGGAAGACGCGCCGAAAAATAACAGTGAAATTCCAACAATCCAAGAAAATGCAGAATTCGTAATTAACCCCTTTGTAAATAAACCGGAAGTCGAACTAAACGACAATGTCGACGTCCAAGCGAACGCAAGACAAACGAACACCCATGGCCGAGGAGAAAATTGGTCAACCGTCCTAAAATTGATGATTCCCAGTTGCGAGGAACGCGCAGGATTCAACGACAAGATACTTCAAACCGTGCGAAGAGCGGTGAGCAATGCCATCGCGAATCAAAACGTTACGCACGATGTTCCAATCGCGCTGCTTCAGAATCCCGTAGCGCCAGCAATACCTGGTTATCGCGCCTCGAAATATTGGTACCCGCCGCAGATACCGATGCCGCTACCTCTGGCGGAAGTGCCTTTGGAGCCAAACGCAATTAGGAAATACCTCGCTCCGAGGTTTGCGAATGTTAAACCGATTCCGCCGATGTTCGAACCGCGTGTCGACGCGCGATTAACCCCGCCGGCGCGAAATTGGAATCGCGGACTGCCCATTGTCGATCCCGTGGTGCGCGTGGAGGGTCGAATCACGATTCACGAGGAGCCGAGGAGGGGAGAACGCGTACGTGAGTGCCGATTGATCCCGATGCCACCCGAGCCGGCCGTCTGCTCAAGAACCGAACCCGTTTGCCGACGCTCGCGGGACGGCTGCGGGACTTACGTTTGTATACCCGGCAGAATAGCATGTGCCGCGCGGCTGTTTCGCGCGAGGCGAACCGCTAGATTGGTTTGCAAGTGGATCTGGAAGCCCAGCGCGCCCCGGTGGATCGCAAATTCGAAAGGTATTTACATCTCCGATCGCGAGAAATCGTACGGAGACGCAACAATGCCACAATCCGGGGCTTTACCTCCGTGGCGAGTCAAAGTACCGAGAGAAAACGAGTGGGTCCCGTTGGAATTCGAGAAACAGGAAGAGAATGAGCAAACTGAGGACGATCGCTATTTCGAGGAACAATCGCATCCTCGAGAACTCGTGGAAATAGGAGAAAACGAACGGACGATAGTCGATCATTCCGACTGTCCTTACCGGATGGACCCGAGCAGTCCGTCGGGAGTGTCCGAGCAAATGTTCGAAGAAGCGATTCGCGAGGCGATATGGGACGAGCCCGAGATACTGTCCGACGATCCCAGCGACGAACGTGACTCGGTGTCGTGGATCGTCGCATCCCCACCCGGAGCCGCGATCGAGGCGCCTTCTCCAAGGGTAGCCAATACGATTCAGCGACGACGGCAGCAGCAGCCGATTCCGAGCGCCAAGGAAAACAACGGCGCGAGCTCGAATTCGAATACGAATGGTAGTGCGAATGTAAATTATAATCGCGACTTGAATGAGAGGCCGATTAGCGCGGCAAAGCCCGCTGATTCCGTTACGAGTATCCGGGATGAGAAAGCGGAACGCGTACTTGCGGCGGCTGATAAGACCGCGCTGGAGAACGGAAGTCGAGATTCAAATGGGGATGTAAACGGAAGCAACGACGCGAATTTAAATGCGAAAATCGGCGAGCACTCGAATATCGATGGTGGACCGTCGATAATTTCAACCCTTAAAGAGCCCGAGTCGATGCATCTGTCGGGTGCAACGAAGTCGCCCGTGTGGTCGATCGATAGCGGAATTAGTGCGAATTTTAACGCCGATGCGGATAGAAACGTCGATCTCAATGTAAACCGGAATTTCGATAGAGTTCGGAAGTTCGAATCGGATTATGGACAACGAGTCGACGAGCCGGTCGCAGAGGGAAAGGAAACGGAAACGATGCCAACTTTCGAAATTGGAAGCATTTTAAGTCCTACCGGAACGACGGAAGGTTTAGCGAAGATCGAGTCACAGACGATTAAAGTGTCACCGACAACTGTAGCTTCCACGATGCAAGCTCTAGAGAGCGTCGACTCTGATATCGATATCAATGTAAACAGTAAAAATACTAATCAACAAATATCGAAAATTAATGTTGAACTTCCGCATATCGAGTCCATCGGAATTCCCGTTATTGATCCCCAAAATGTACTTTCACCGGCAGGACGTTCGAATAAGAACCTAAATAACACTTCAAACGTAAATATCAGTCGAAATATGAACGATAACTTCGATCAAAACATTCCGACTAATATTCGAGAGCCAACCGAAGTTTCCGAAGCAGTCTCGAAAGTTCCGACACCGATATTCGAAGTGCCCGTTCGACCGGAAGTGGTAACGTCCCCCGCTATAGACGTCAATAGTCACAATGACATGAATAAAAACAGCAATGCCAACGTCAACATGAATCGCCACTCCAATCGCGACGTGAACTTCAAAAATGAGATAATTTCCACGACCGACAAGCTCGAAACAACATCTCAAAATCGTTTGACTACCCCAGCGTCACCGATTACGTCACTACCCACCGTGGCGTCGATATTCGAATCAAACCTCATTACCATCGGCGAAAACGTTAATGGTGACGTCAACGCAAACGTCACTGGTGACATCGATCAAAAGGAAACAGTGCCCACCGTGAACTCTGCGTTACAAGCAGCCAAACCTGTTGAGCCCCAACCTGTTATGGTGTCTAAATGGGCAGAATCAACCCGTCCAAGTTCCGTCCAAGCAGAAGTTATTAATAATTTCGACGCGACTACTAATGACAATGCGGAGGCCGATACGAATCGAAACGGAAGCGCGGGTTCGAGTGAAGACGCCGGAGGTGTCGACGCGAATGACATGGTACCTCTGTCTCGCGAGCCGGAAATGTCGAGCAGACCCAACGATCGAGAGGGTGCAACCAACAGTGATCTTCAAAGTGTGAGTGCGGACTCGAACATGAATAGCAATATCATCAGCAACGGCAATTACAATTACCACGTCGACGTGGGAAGCATCGGCGATCAGCGTCCTCGAATACCACTCGATACGACTTCTACCCCGATTCAAACATCGGTCGTTGTTCCTTCTATCGTTCGAAATGTCGAACCTGACGGAGTCGTTATACCACCCGCGGATAACTATAGAATGGTAAAAAATCTGAAGTCGACTTTTGCTCCTGTCATTACTCAATCGCGAGAACAAAGTACGGACATGAATGTCAACCATAATTCTAATTTGAACATAAATCACAATGCGGATATAATTCAGAATACTAATTTGGCTGCTCAATGGGCGGCTATCGTTCCTTCCATTATTCGAAATGTCGAGCCCGTTAAGAATGTTGCACCACATGTGGATAACTATAAAAGTATAGATCAGGCATCGATTTTTGCTCCCGGCATTCCTCAGCCGAGTGATAATATCAATTTCAAAGAACAATACAACGTCAATCATAATTCAAATTTAAACATCAATCATAACACGGATATAAATCAGAATACTAATTTAGCTTCTCAATCGACGATTCTGAAACCAATGGAAATCCTACCCATGGTACCTCTATTCCCAGCGGAACCTGTTTCGATAGCAAGAAAAATGCAATCTGCAGAGGCGAGTATGAGCGAGAACGCTAACGTCAACGTGAACCATAATTCTAATCTGGATATCAATCACACTGCTAATTTTAACGCGCATTTGAATGAGAATGACAATAACTCTGACCAAAAAGCAATGTTAGAACCAGCCATACAACCAATACTTTCTTCCTACCTACACGAAGCCATTCTACATGTTCCAAACATCGAAACACCCGAATATAACGACGCAAACATCAATGCCAATCAGAGTACCAACGTGAATATCAATCGCAATATAAATTCAAATGAAAACAGTAATATCACAACGAATGAGGCACCTCTACCGGCATACCAAACGCCATACGCAATTACAGTTCTCGCGCCCGCAGTGATTCCACCGCGATTTGTTCCAATGCCGCAAATGACGAGAAGCGCAGAGGCGAACGCAAATCAGAATGCAAATCGTAATGGCAATCTGAATATAAATCACAATGCAAATACGCAAGAAAACCAGCAAAGACCAGTAGCTCCACTTATCCCCGAATTCACTTCTCAACTGCAACCGGTGCAAAACCAGATACCGCAAATAATTCAAAGTGCGAACCCGAGCATTAATCAGAACGGTGACATAAATGCAAACTACAAGGCCAACTACAACTACAACGCGAATATTAATCAGAATATCAACGAGAAGTCGTTGGGACCAGTTGACGATATTTCAACGTCATCCATTCCCATATCCCGAGATCCAGCGATGCCGAAGGTGATACAACCATTATGGGTGGAACAGGGTGCGCGGAACGTCGAAAAATCATCGAACGTAAACGCAAACTACAATTCAAACATGAACTACAACTCGACTTTCAATTCGAACTCCAAATTCAATAGAAAGGTTAACGTGGGCAGTTTGGAAGGTGTGAATCTAGGACAAGGCATAGGTATTGGGGTTGGAGCTACTGGACAAAGTTACCTTGTTTCCGGTGCTCCGGCTGTAGTACCAATTTCCTCTCCAACTGCACCTCTGATAGATAGCAGCGTGGACCACCCCCCGCAAAGTGGAACAAATCCCCTCTTAAACGCCGGATTCAGTAGCGCATATCCCACTTCTTCGATCTTTGTAGATCGGAATGCGCGACAAAACTCGAATGCGGATTATAGTTCGAACGTAAACTACAACGCAAACTACAATGCGAACTATAACGCGGATTATAATCACAATGCCAAAGTTAATGCTCATCATCCGACAAGAACGGGTGAAAATACCAAGCATAAGAAGGGTTGGTATGCATTGTGGTACAATAGTGGGGAGGACGAGAACGACTGGACGGAGATTTGGAATAATAAGAAGTTCAAAAGATTTCTGGAACAACAACTTCAGGATATGAAAGATAAGGAAGTCGTTCAGACCGAAGCACAGGCACGAGCAACTTCCATCGCGCATTAGTGACTTAAGTGACGAACACTTTCAAGGGTGAATGCCGCGAAATAACGAAGACTCATCGACAAGAGTCATTTCGGGTGATATTTTTTCTAGTGTAAAGATAACAGAAGAATGTAAATGGCGCGTAATGTCCGACGTAATAAAAGCATCAAGTTACTGACAAGGAAAGTGAGATTATATGAAACACACAGGGTAAGCAGTACAGTTGTTGACATTCGACAGTTATTGACACCATCCGCACTGAAAAAAATTTTTAGTTTTAACAGCAATACATTTCTGGCTGAGACTTTCTAGCCATTCCCCCCTAAAAATATTTTTATTACAGTAATTCTATTAGTTGTATTTGAGATACAGCATTGCTACGTTAGCAGTCCAAGTATTGCTAACAGATATGTTTGATGCAGCAATATGGCATCTGATTACTTAATATACTAGAAAGGTTATCCTAAGCAGATGACGTATTCTTACCCCAACTGTATGATTATACGTAATATAGGTATATAGGTATAGTTAGCTGGACTATAAAACGTATGTTTACACCAACTGTAAACTTATGTGTAGTGTGACTGAACGGTATGGCTGGGTGGACTATACTGGATGCCTCGCGCAGTTCCACACAGTTGCAGGGACCCCTTCGGCCGGGCTTGGTCGGTATTCGAGCAATTTTTACCGGTAGAAGTGGCTCCAATACCGACCAAGCCCGGCCGAAGAGGTCCCTGCAACTGTGCGGTTCTGTGCCCGAGGCATACGAAATACCGGTAGAAGTCGAGTCGGTACCCCGATAGCAAATTAAATATTTATTTAAATATTTTTGCCGAGATATCTCAGTGTTGCATTATATAAAGGCCTGTTTTAGCTAAGACCACTTGAAGAGTCGGTGGCGCAATTGGTAGAATGCGAGCATTCCCAGTCTCGAAGCATCTCATCTAAGGAACGCAGGTTCAAATCCCGGTGTGGGTGGGCCCCGCGACATTGCACTTTCTCGTCGCGGGATCACCCGAGCTCCACACACCTCCGGATTTCTAGCCAAACCTGGGGATGGTGCGTAAATAGATTTCCCCTTCTATAAAAAAAAAAAAAAAAAAAAAATCGAATCAATAACTCTACCGCTTACCCTATTTGCACTAATCCCTTGCAACTTATTTTCAATTATGACAGTTCGATCGTTCTATTTCATCCACTTACCTTTCTCTTTAGTATATACTAGCTTTCCGCCCGCAATTTCGTCCACATAGATCTCGAAATAAATAGAAATGTCCATACAAATCTTCAGCCCGTATTTACTCCCTTAAGGGATACATTTTCAAAAATTCTGAAACATCTTTTTTAATTTCTAACCAAATGTCTAAATACCAATTTTCATGGATTTAATTTCGAAAGTAACGAATTTTCATACAAGCTTACATCCCCTATTTTACTACCTTAGGGGAAGAATTTCGTATAATCTTTTCTCAGTTGGTGCTTACGTTGTAAAAGAAATCTACTGTCCAAATTTCATGTAATTAGCTTCAACGGTTTCGGTTCGGCATTGATGAATCAGTCAATCAGTCACGACATGTTCTTTTACATGTACAGATTATTCTCCCAATGTTGTTGTATCTTGAGTTTACAAACATTTATGCAATATTCTTAATATAATAAAATGACAAAGTCGTTGGAAAATTTCTACAGCGCGAAAATAATAAAAGAGCAAGCTATTCTCATATTCTCCGTTCAGATAAGCACTTTTATCACTCCATTCATATCGATTAGACGTACACTAGTTTAATGACAGTCTTTCCGAGAAATAACTCCGACCATTTTAAGTTCTCGGATATTAACAGTTTCACGTCCGAAAGAACGATATAATCGACGACAACCGATAAGAGGTACTTGAAAAATTTATCGTCCATAGCGAGAAGCTAATGGATGCGAGAAGTCGGCGATAGGATTAGTTCCGAAACGAATTTTTAAATTCCGTTTAACGGCACTCTTAATCTATCACTTAAACCTTAATAACGTCACGGTCGTGCCTCTGTGAGTTACGATCGTATGTTTCATCACTGGGATTCGACGCGGATTTTCAATAAATCATCGTCTTTAAATCATAACAACCGATCTAGTTAAAATGCTGATAAAACGAACTATTACGAGCAGTTGAATTTTTTAGAAGCTAAAAATCTGAGTCGAGGTGCATAAGTATGGTGCATGTAATTGGATATTTAAATCATAGATGTTCTCATTATTTTTTAAACCAAATGCAAAAAAAAAGTAAAATGTAATATCACTCATTGGGAAGTTAAAAAACACCGAGGAAAATTTTTGTTTGGGGTAATAAGAGTCCCATGATGATAACGATTCAATTCAAGATTGTTAATATAACGATAAGTGTTCTGACATTTCCAAAAATTAATTTATATCTCAAGCCTACGTTCAAAAACTATGATATTCGCCAATTAGAAAAATGTACACATCAAATTATTACAGAAAACACCTCTAGCATCTCACATCTCTATTGGTCTACACATTATTACTATTAGGTCGAATCAATACCTTCTCGAATTACATATGGAGGGAGCGAGATCTGAAACCCAAATTAGAGTATAAATTTTCAGAGTTTGTCATAATGAAAATATTGGTTCATTCTATGCTTTAAAACTATTTTAATTATCATCGTGTAGGATTCAATAACATTTATTTGTGCACGTGATTCCGTTTCTCGTCGTTGCGGTAATAATCGGAATAATTAATGCAAGTCTATCAAACAGTTCACAGTGTACGAAAACGTTGTAAGGATCGAATCTTTCGAATGTGTGTGATCCGTACACCTCGCGCAGCGCTACTTACGCGAATCACACACATTGCCTATATAATCCGCGATAAATCGGGAATATAAATTTCGATGACGAGGCAGAATAAAATTAAAAGAAAATCCTAATCATCTCGCATTGTTCGTTTCCTTGAACTCTTTAGCGATTACTTCATTTGTCTCTTGGTACAGCATGCTATGCCGCCACATGTCGTCGAAGGGAAATTCAAGATTTTGACCCGCGTTTTTGGTAATGCAGTGAGGAGAATCTTCTCCGGTTGAGGAAATAGCAAAAAGTCAAGTTGCAGATGCGTCAGGTTCGGTACCACTTCATCGTCAACTACGCAGAAGAAAACGAAAAATTATAAATGTCCTAGCTGCAACGTCCAACAGTGGGCGAAATCGTGGAAATTAAATAGAACTAATTATGGCATAAGGAAAAGATAATTTTGAAAATTGCTTTAAATTTAACAAGTAGTAAAGAATATAGTTAAGCTACTTCTGGAGAGATCTTTCAGCTTAAATTTCATATACGGAGTACAAGATGCAAAATATTCGGAGAATTGGAACTACAAGGTCCTAAGTGGGATTTATTACTGATCATGAATTCTAATTTCCTCCGTTAAAATCGTTGACAACGACTTTTTAGTATTTCACAAATGATGAACAAATTGGAAAAATTTACGAGAGAAACCAGGTTGTACTTCGAATCTTTAGATAAACGTAAGTTTTTTAAAACTTACCCTTTAAACTATAATTTCCTTCTGTATCCTCGATCAACTTCAAGCCCGCAAATGTTTTCCAAATTGGTACAGGGTCGTCCGTGATCTGTTCGTTCACCTGGTCGGACGAATAATCCGTTACCCTCATTATCAACGACGTGAAACCCCAGACGAAGTGCGTTAAGTTATCTGATAACTTCACGACGCCACCGAGAACCATGTTGTTCGATATGACTGGTGATCTATAAGTGGGTATCAGTAGCCTTTTGATATTTTTGCATTTCGCCAAGCATTTGTCGAAGCCGTTCATCACGTCGAAGTAGACTAATTCCAATTGACTCAAATTTTCCAGCTTCGACACGCCCTCAAGTATCTCGGACATGTGTGTTCCTTTCTCCAGCCTCAGACGTTTCAAATTGTGCAATTTTGGCAGCACCCGCGTGCCGAATTCTTCCAGGAAATTGGAACACTCTCCGAGTTCAACCAAGCGTTCCAAGTTTCCAAGTTTGTTAACGATCCTAAATTGCCGATTCACTTCATGCCGAGTTCAATCACGGTTGTCACACTCTGTAAAGAGAAGAGCAAAAGAAAGAAATGTTAATTGTGGAATAATAGATTAACGGTATTCATTTATATTTATTTCCAATTCATCCATTCATTCGATTCATTTTCATTAATCCGAAAACTATTTAATCGTAAAATTGATAGATGAAAAATATTTGGCACTGGAAGGAGAAGAGAATAGAAGGCATACACTGCGAATCGATAAAGATTTGTGATGTTATTTCTAATATCGAAATAATAATGCGTGCAACGAATTTTCTAGCCCGTCAAATTGACCTTCATAATATTGCAAATGAAAGAAGATATCTCCAACCATATGTGCCCATAATTATGAAAGTGGTCTATAAGTCAAAATTTAAAAAAATGAGTTTATCAGTTATTTCACACCATATTATTTTTAAATAATATTAATAACTGATAAACTTTTTTTTTAATGTTGACTTGACCACTTTCATAATTATGGACACATATGTCCTGACTTCATTACTGCCATATTACGATAACAGTTCGAAATTTTTGCAGTTTTTTTCGGCTTTCAATCTATAGTAACTGAATTAGTACGTTCCAAATCACATCTTACTAAGGGCCGGTATTATAAAGTCCGGTTGACTGAAGGTTGAGCTTGAACCGACGGTTGGACTGCAGTTTGCGAATACGCTAACCGCCGGTTCAAGTCAACCTTCAGTCAACCGTACTTTATAATACCAACCCTAAATAAGTTAACTGAGTCAGCATCTGCGAAGGCGAGAGATCTCCCTTCAAGTGCATCAACCCCTTCACTCTTAGCTCCTGACAGCGTTTTAGGTTTCCAACGGACTTCAAATTCAAAGAACAGTTGCGCGTTATCGACGTTGCACTTAACACCTCCAACTGCGGGCGGGCTTGATTACTTTCTTGATGACACTTACAGGACACTGGTACAGCTCCGGCTTAACGAGGCTCGTAAACCTCTGTATTACGAATACGAATGTCTTCCAGATATCGCCGGACTCCGCCGGCGCGTCCAGCATCTTCCTCAGATCCAAGTGTTGTGTGCCGCGGCTCTTCAACGTCCCAGCGAATCCGTTCCAATCGGTCACCTCGCGCCTATCCTTCACCCGCATCCTTTTCCACAGCAAGGGATGCATAGCGACACCACTCCACATTCTACATAATCTCACCGCTCGCAGCAGGTCCTTAACTTGGAGATACTGGAAAATCCACAACAAGGTGTAGTAATCGGAAAATACAAAGTGTTGCCGCTCTTCAGCCTCTGTCTGAAATTGTCGTCTCCTGCAATCCAAAAGCACATTTCTTGAGTACCGAACGAAATTTTGAAAGTTCACATCGCGAACATCTCATACGCGCCACTCCAGTATTCGCGTTAATACTACGACCGTTATCATTCCTCTTTAAAAACAGTCTATATACGCATCGATTTACCTCTCACATACTACAAGAGACCTTGTTCCACCACTACAAATTATTCACTATTATTCCAAACTTGCTGACGACGCTAACACCCGTGGATGACTACGCATCTGACTACTGACCAAACATACCGCAAGGCGGATTTTAAGATATGGGCTGTTGATTGAATGAGGTGTGTTTAAACCAATCGGTTAGTTCAAATGATTTGACATTGCACTCACTATATTACTAATAATATATTCGAGTTAAAGAGATAGAGTAGGTTGATGATTAACCGTGGTTTACAATGAGTTGTTTAGAATGCACTGTGTACAATACACTACACTGACATGCCTCGGACGGCAAATTAACTGACTAGTCACCTGAATCAACGGATATGGACTTAGGTGAAACGAACGGCAAGTTGAACGACTTACTATCCGAATGTGCTGGATACACGATACTGGCTGATGCACTGTTCACTTGATGACACACATTGAATAAAGTGCATTCAGTTGCGGTTTATATATCTTACAGCTAAAGGTGCTAGTATACATGCGGCATTCGGCGAATGCCGAGCAAGTGCTCGCCGATGTCAACAAGGCTTTAAGGTTGAGCCCGAACATTCGGCATTTGACGAATACCGAGCGACAGCTCTGCTCGGCAACTGCCGAATAGTGTGGACTCGGAAGGTCGGTTCTTACCTGCGGCATATAAATAAATGCAAACTTCTTCAATGTTCTTAAAATGCATGGGAGTTTCGGAGTTATTTGCAAAAGTCGAGAGAGCATCCTGAATGAATACTTCGGATACAACGTTTACACATTGCTTCTTTAGTTATAGCTGAACGTTATTCCCATACGCATCGATGTAATATTACAAGTATATTTTTCAATTTTTATAATAGCAATGTTCCATCGCACCTCAAGCGGACGTCTATATCGGTTCTTACCGTTCATTATTATCGCGATAATTAAATTCAGAGTTAATCCCGGCATCGGTCGCAATGGCGAGACGAGCGGTATGTTTCGGTGAATCTAGGCTGTTATTGAGCTCGCAGCCACGTCAATCTTTCCTGGATTATTATCGGACGTCGCAATGAACGAGTCGCAATGAGCCGCTTTCCGCAATATCCATACATTCAGGTAGAAGGTGACGCCACCGACGACATTGATACATATTTTCATAGTGAGTGGAGTAAAGCACGAATAGCGAAGGATGAACAAAATATTCACAATTTGATTTTGCCCTTAAGGAGAAACCTCAGTTCGATACGGGGTGAGGTAAGCGGGGCGGAACATCAAACGTTCCGACAGCATTTACCAACTGTACATAGACAAATTTTTGAAATTGAATAGAGAGGTAAATGTGGTTCAAATTGATGAATACGTACATTCTCAACATTACCCTTTTTAATAATCACAAGAAAAATTTCAATCTTTTTTGTTTAATGCCTGTAAACTAATTAATTTTATTTCAACTAAATGGACATAAAACGTGGCAACGTTGCACTGATGATGGACAAAGTTGGTAGCAAAGTCAGTTAGTACGATTCATCGATTATCGGCCGAGCGCTGTTTTGAGGAGCAGACATAACCTCTCTTTTCCTCGCCAAAAGTGTAAACAAATGTTGCATGTGTCAAGTAAAAAGGAAGTAAAAATTTTACTTCTCAAGAGCTCAAGAATTTCGATGGAAAGGAAGAAGAGTGTCAAAGCAAACATACGAAAAGAAACTCCTGAATTACGAAATTTCGCGCTCTTGGCTTTCCAGATCTCATCGTGACGTCACTACTCAGCGCTACCACTTTTCTGCATATGGCCGCCGCAGCAAGTGAAAGAATCCTTTTTTCTGTCAGTTTTTAAACAATAACGCAAATTGGCTGGATTAAATTTTGTTGTTTTCCTCAAAAATAGTTTATATAAAGTCCTGTGAAATTAACAAGTTTTTATCATAGTTTGCCTTTTTCAAAGTTTCTTTTTTCGCATTTAAAGGAGTATGCCCATGAGAGCCTATGTTAAAACTTTCATTTTCAAAAATTAATTACAAAAAAACGGCTGGATCAAATTATCTCAAATTTAAGCACGTCTTATAATACATATCGAACATTTACTTTTAAAAAATCAGAGTGATTTATCTTTTTTTCATTTTTGTGACGTTCCTCCTTAATAGGTTGCAACATATTTAACATCGATGTAGATCTCGGTCTTCGCAATATTTACACCGAAGCTCTTGTAGATGAAAACACTGCTAACTGTTTGCTGAATTTAAAAGAAACTGGAGAATCGATGATAAAAGAGTACGAAACTGAACGGTTTGAATTAAATAAGAAATACGTTTTTGACCAACTAGTAAGAAAACGATTTTTTAATTTCAATTACAAGTCCGTGAAAGAAAAGCAATCTACAAGTGATGATAAGAAAGTATAAATGATAACCAATAATACTACATTTCAACAATCAGTTATGGTGGCATCACAACGTGAACTTGATCTGAGACAGTTCTTATCGCATGAAATACTTGATTACCCTACATATCCCTTTGAAGGATTCTACAAGGAAAAAAAACGAAATCAGCATTAGTAATCGAAATTCAAAGAGTACATGCATGTGGAAACAACACTTTTCAGCAAATAATAAAATCTAATCATTCGAAAGTTTGTATTTTCGATGGAATGTCACTAGTGCATAAAATTAAATTTCAAAAATATAATATTTTCTGAGATTTTGCCACTGCATACGATCGAAAGGAACGAAACCGGAGCAAATTGTTATATCAAGTCCTTCCACCAAAATCCCGGCGGACTGCAACGATTTTTTTTCTTCTCCTCAAAACAAACTGCAACTTGTTCAATTTCTCTGCACGTATGCTCCAACTTTTTAAAAAATCAATGCTGTATCATCAATAGCAGTACCTATTTGAATAAGTATTGCGAGAAAGGTGGGGACTGCGAACTCATTAGTAGTCTAGATTCGCGGATAAAGACCGCCTGCCTTGTCATTGTGACCCAGTGGGATTAACTCTAGATTGGCGATTATAATGAAGTGGTAGGTGTTTACGACTATTCGTTTGCTTTGATGTGCCACGAAAGACCAACAAACTACGGGAACGGCGAACATTTGGACGAAGACCAGATTCGGCCATCGGCAAACAGCGAGCAACCCGTGTACACATTCGGGATTCGCCGAGCAGCAGCTCGGTGTTCGCCAAATACCGAATGTCTAGCTACTCTGTTTGGTTACGGGAACCAAGCGAGCACTATATTTGGCCATCGGTAAACAGCGAGCAACCCGTGTACACATTCGGCATTCGCCGAGCAGTCGCTTAAAGCCTCGTTGACATCGGCGAGCACTTGCTCGGCATTCGCCGAATGACGCATGTTTACCGCCGCCTTTAAGTAACGATGGGGTGTAAGGAAGTTTCCAAGAAGAAACGAGGGAAGCATGCCGGTAATTTGCCATTGCAAATTCCAGGCGGCACCTGCATTATTCGGGGTAGTCTCTCATCCCCGCGGTGGCCAAAAAGCTTTCAGTTGGGCACAAATCATTTTTTTTCTGCCCCTGCTCGCAATAAATTCGCGCGGCTGCTCCTGCGAGCCAAAAAAAACGAGGGTATTAAAGTTTCTAGAATCACCGCCGAGAGACCTGCCTGAAGGTTACTCGTGGCGCGGGGGACTAGCTTTTCGGGTTCCGCCGGTTACAAAACCTCGAAACTGCGCTATACCGCTATTTGTCTCCGTTCAAGTGAAATTTCACGAGTTCGCAGACGCCATAGTTGAATATTTTCCAATCCCCGGCAATAATACTAACAATAAGAGAGTAATATTGCGTCGGGAAAAATATTGCGCTTTCGAAAGTTCTGAACTTTCGCGATCCTTTATGAGCAATATTTATGTTATAAGCTTCCAGGTAGCTGGCACGTTCTTTTTTCAACGTAATAATACATCAACGTTGTATTACACATTTTAATTATAATTCTTTTTCTGCGCGTGCTAAAGTTTATTAGTTATAATCTATTATAATCGAATTTACAATTCACAGTATAAAGAGATTATGTTATAATAATCGATATTCTTAATTTTCTTCGATCAAAAAATTCGAATATTTATCTTTATAGATTTAATTTAAAAGTTATTAGATTTAGTGTCAATTTTAATTGTATGTTTCAACAAAATAAATCCATTAATATATTTTTGTAAAAATCAAGGAATAAATTATAAGAACAAAAAAGATTCGATACTAAATTTATAATTTCGTCATCCAAGAATCTATTTTTTCTTTCACTAGACTTAGTTAGACACATATAAGAGAGAGAGAGAGGGAGAGAGCAGAAAGCTTATATAAAATTCGCTGAAAATAAAAGAAAACACAACTTCTGCGAAGCTGGAGTAGGAATCGTAAATCGATATAGCAGCAGTAGATATATGAAAGTAACCGAGTGGAACGAAAGGTAATATAGCTCGTCTTGAACAGCCATATTGGCGCAACTTCCTATATACATAGGTATCTAATATACGACATCAACTCTGATACAAGCACATGCCCCATTTTTATATTCCAGTGACGACAGTAACGATACTAAAATAAGCTATTTCCCTCGCGAAAACGAAGTATCGCAAACGGAGAAATGAACTTCCGCACGCAGAAAAAAATGAAAAAGGAAGAGATCAAAGAAAAGCAGAACCGCGCAAGGTACAGCCACTCCAATATTTTCATCGAAATCGAAGCTAATCCTCGTCGAGACTTCTAAAAAAAACCGAACGTTGGTATTCGTTGAACGTGCTTATGAATACATGTATGTACGTACAAATTTCTCATTCGAAGCACTTCCACTAATAAGAAGGGTAACGAAATTTCTCCAATTCTCTCGTCCCGAAAAAAAAGAATGAAAAGCCCTTACCAAGGAATTCGTTCTACACCATCTTTCCATTTATATCGAGATTCATCAGCGAAATGAATTCGATTATCCAAAAAAGACAGATCGACGAAAATAGCCAAAATATAGCTCTACGTCTCAATTCACGATGTGTGTCTAGACATTTTATATTGCGCAAAAACATTTCGTATGTGATCATATTTAAATATTACTTTCCTATATCTATCTATCTATCTATCTATCTATTTATCTATCTATATAAGTAAAAATGTAAATGTTCATTTATTAAAAATCTTAAATCTCCGAAATTTTTCCACCGATTGCTTTGAAATTTTGACACAACGTTGCATTCGAATATGCGCGTGATTTTATATACCTATTATATTTATTATATATACCTACCACCAGTGATATGTAAAATGCTCTTTTTGAAAAACAGCGCTATCTTTTGGACGTAAAAGCAATACAATCTAATCTAGATGAAATTTTGCACACGTATGCTTTAAAATAAGGCGGAAAATACTGTCTACATTTGGTTTACAAAACTCACCTCCATTACCCTTTCAATCCCTTTGACCAAAGTTTACGCGTGCAACTTTTCAGTTTTTCGCAAATATCTCAAAAACGGTGAGGAAATCAGGAAACGTGAATAGTAATATTATGAAAGCCCATAAAATTTCCTGTCGTATGGCGTTGGACTGGTTCAGATTGGAAAATTAGGAGCCGAGAAACGTGAACTTGAATATAAAAAATCGTTTAAAAAGTAATGTGGCGACACTATTCTTGCATACCACTACAGAGAGAGAGAGAGAGAGAGAGAGAGAGAGAGAGAGAGGGAGAGAGAGAGAGAGAGAGAGAGAGAGGGAGAGGGAGAGGGAGAGGGAGAGGGAGAGGGAGAGGGAGAGGGAGAGGGAGAGGGAGAGGGAGAGGGAGAGGGAGAGGGAGAGGGAGAGGGAGAGGGAGAGGGAGAGGGAGAGGGAGAGGGAGAGGGAGAGGGAGAGGGAGAGGGAGAGGGAGAGGGAGAGGGAGAGGGAGAGGGAGAGGGAGAGGGAGAGGGAGAGGGAGAGGGAGAGGGAGAGGGAGAGGGAGAGGGAGAGGGAGAGGGAGAGGGAGAGGGAGAGGGAGAGGGAGAGGGAGAGGGAGAGGGAGAGGGAGAGGGAGAGGGAGAGGGAGAGAGAGAGAGAGAGAGAGAGAGAAACCTTTTACACAAAACTGACCAAAACGCGATCAAAGCCGGGTAGAGCTATGCTAGTTGAGAATAAAATCTAGATCCGTGTGAATATTCATTTAAACAATTTATTCTTAGTAAAAAGTCTCGCATAACCCTCCTATACAGGGTGTCCGTAAAGTATGGAAACGGTTGAATATCTCGAAAAGTACGCTTCAGAACGGGAAACGAAAAAATATGTATCCGATACTTTTTTTAAAACTATCAAATGATACCAAGATTGATCCCACACCCCAACCCCTGTGGGTGGGGCAGAGGGAAGCTTCAAAATCTTAAATAGGAACCCCCACTTTTGATTGCATATTCGCATTCTACATTAAAAACTACATAACTTTTATTTGAAACATTTTTTTCGATTCGTGGTAGATGGCGCTATAATCGACGAAATTCAATTTTTTCGGTTTTTGCAATTGAGAGTCGATTTATTCGATTCTGCAATACAATTGCGATAGAAATTTACATTTTTTATTCTCATACTTGATATTTTTGTTAAAAATTTAATTTAGTTTTGCAAATTTGAAGTGCAGATGCGTTCTGTACCTGGAGTTCCCCCGGCGGACGGTATATTCCGGGAATCGTAGCTATTCTTTCACTAGTAGTCCGTTTTAATGATATCCGTTAAGCTGAGTACACGAAAACAGGTACCGCTAATTGCCGGGCCTTCCGGACCCTCGAACCTCGATGTATTCCGAAAGGAATTATCCTTGAGTAAAATTAGCTTATTTCCTCTAACGGAACTTAGTGCGTCACGGGGAATTCCAGGTACAGAACGCATCTGCACTTCAAATTTGCAAAACTAAATTAAATTTTTAACAAAAATATCAAGTATGAGAATAAAAAATGTAAATTTCTATCGCAATTGTATTGCAGAATCGAATAAATCAACTCTCAATTGCAAAAACCGAAAAAATTGAATTTCGTCGATTATAGCGCCATCTGCCACGAATCGAAAAAAATATTTCAAATAAAAGTTATGTAGTTTTTAATGTAGAATGCGAATATGTAATCAAAAGTGGGGGTTCCTATTTAAGATTTTGAAGCTTCCCCCTACCCCACCCACAGGGGTTGGGGTGTGGGATCAGTCTTGGTATCATTTGATAGTTTTTAAAAAAATATCGGATACGTATTTTTTCGTTTCCCGTTCTGAAGCGTACTTTTCGAGATATTCAACAGTTTCCATACTTTACGGACACCCTGTATATTCGAAACAAATATATACTTTTTGCCCCGAAAAGAGAAAATGAACTACAGAATGATAAATAAAAAATGTATGTGGAGATAAATTATAAAATTATTAAGAAGAATAGCAAGAGATCAGAAAGAAGTAATCGAATACATGCTTGATCACCCGTTAAATTATTTCTAAAAAGAGAAAGGATCGCCAAAAGAGACCGAGTTTGCATATTCCCGGAGTAAGGAAGTGCTTTACTACTTCGAGGAAAGAAAGCGCGCAATCCCATTAAATAATAACGTGAGTACACGGCACAGCATTAACGCGACAACAATGAGGCTGAAACATTTCCTTTATTCAACCTCTCGCGAAGCCACGCTGAATATAATCCCCGATACTCCGTTCGTTCACGGAATTCCACAGCCGAACAAAACGGGGCCGAGGCAAAAGAGCCACACCCCCTTCAAGCACATAAGCGAGAAAGCACCCGCCTACGTTGTTCCTCGAGGCATGAATATATTCTCCGAATTTCTGCTTATAAAAACATCCTTATTTATTTGCACGCTCGCGTATCGCACACCACCCTCGAGATCCAACGCGCAACTCTTGGATGTTTCACGCGTGCAAACATTTTATCGTCTCGTTCGCCGGAACATTAAAGGATCTTTTACCCGCTTTTATTTCGAGTGAAATGAAATCTCGGTGCCCGCTGCCGGATATTTTAACGGCGTACATGTGAGGCAGAGTAATTTTATGACGCGAATCCGTCGATTTCCCGACTTCCTGGTTAGTAGAAATTGGCGAGAACATACGCGTTATATACCATAGTATGTAATTGCTACAAAAATGGACGTGGCCCAATAGCATTAAATCAAATATTAATTCTTTATTAAATTTGATGCACAAAGGAAAATAATTAGTTGGATCTACTACAAATTACTTGCGGGGTCGCAAGTAATTGAATCAGTGAGTGAATTTAATAAATGGTCACTTGGACCCTTCTTCCACTCACCGATTCAATTATTTGTTTACATCATTTAAATCTTTTTTTTCATTTTAATTATATATTTCTTCCTTGCAATCAAATACCTACTATTCCACATGATTGTAATGAAAAGATACTTAATCGATCCTATTAAAAAATTTCATTGATATAAATAAATAATTTGCTTGCGACCCTCAAGTAATCTTCAGTAGATCCAACTAATTCTTTTTCTCTGTTTGAATAACTTCCGTAATTCGTTGACTCATCTCATGTATTACCTATACTTTACTTTATATCCATTGAAAAGTCAAAAGAACAGGGTGTCTAGTGATTAGGGATAATAAATTTCCATGATATTTTCTTTATCTCCATGCGAGATTTCTGTGATAGCACCTATGACTTATAAAGTGTTTGTGCAGAATATTCTGCTCAAATAGAAATAAATTTTTGTTTCAATCCTAATACCGGGAGTAATTCTCACTCTTTCCTGCCGCCATTGATTTCGTTCGCGGGTATTAAATCGAAATTCACCGAGCATACTTCTCACGATCTGGCATCCCAAGATCATATAAATCTTAAATTAAATCAATAATTTTTTTCATAGTTCCATGATCCTTTCATATTTTTAAAAAAATTCCATGATTTTTCCATGACCTCCATGATTTCCATGATCGCTAGACATCCTGAAGAATTATAATAGATAATTAAGGTAATTGAGAGACTCGGATATCTCAAACCAATTTTATTGATCTCCGGAAACCACCCCAACCGTCTATAATAACCAAGAGCCGATAAAATTCGTCGAAGCTGTTATAAACTCTGCTCTAAGTATAACATTTTGGTAGGTATGTAAAAATGTATAGGTAGGATTGTAAATTTAAAAAGTCACGTCATATTCTCATTATGCGTGCAAATTCAATTAATCGACTAAAAATCTTCTGCAAATACGCAGAGAATAGCGTACTTGTGTCGGCAAGTATATTATGTTAACTATAACTTGAAAAGAGGAAATATACAGGATGTGTCCTCAAACTCGCATAAAGCGAACGCATAGGAACGTCCTCTACCGAATATAAAATAACAAAAGCGAAAGCAAAATTATCTTAAAATACATAAATACATAGTTTACACACTGATATTCATAATTTATAAAACTATGTATTTTATGAGTTAACTTTATTGCCTACATGGCAATAAACTGCAACTTTCAGACAATTTCAATTGTAATATCGTCGCTCCATCTTTAATGAAGGAAATCACTACATATTTATAATGTTCATGAATTTATGGGAACTCCCTGTATACAGAACGAAACAGATACGAGCAACAAAGTCATGGCGCGAGAATAATTTATCGCGTATCTCGCGGTTCCCGAAGAGCAACGCGACGCGTCGTCCTGGGAATTGTTCTCAAGTCATCCCGAGAATTACCAATAAATCAATGCAATTTCTCTCCGATAACCAAAACATAGTTCTACAGCTTTTAAACGCGTCGCATAGTTTACATTGATTACCCTTGGTTACTCGAGTAGCCACACCTGCGGTCAAATTTCGCCGTGCCTTAAATGATATAGTAGAGGATATTATTATACAAGGCGTGCACTATGTGCTGCACATTGCAACGATGCACTGCGGAGGTTTCGAAAGAAACTATAGCTTCTATATATATGGGGTCTTTGTGTCTGATATTGACATAGAAATCGTGCGAGTGTGAGTGCGAGTGAGAACATCAATTAATTCTGGTGAACGTATAAGAGCCTCTTTGTCGCATAATCTCCGTTCTTCTCGAACTTGTTCAATTGGAGTATGCGACAGAGAAACTCTTATGAGTTCACCAGAGTTAAATCGCGTTCTCTCCCGCACTCGCACGATTCCTATGTCGATATCAGATGCGAAGACCCCGTATATTATCAATTTAACTGAAACTGTAGCATCTATAACAATCGACAGGAACAAACTATATTTAATGATATAAAAACGTTGCTACTCTCTTCTGTGAAATATAAAAGTATAACTTAATAATTATAATTAACATTTTACAGTAATATCTTTCACATTAAAATTTGAAACCATTTTAAATAGAAAGGAAATCGACAATTAAATCAATTCTGCTCCAGTCATTCCACATTTACATTTTCCAGAAAGCTAAGTAATTTAGTTTCGATTAGACATGGCCAAAGTTGATTTTCCAACGATATATCACGTAGTTCTATATCATTAAAGACATTCGCTTTGCTACGCCGAACTTATTAAGATTCGATATGGTAATTTCAGAGCAACGAACGTGAGAATAACTAATTGTAGGTAACGTGTTCCTCGTGAAATCGTCGTAATTGCGAAAAAGAGAAGCCTTCCTCGTGACTCAATCGTCTGCATAAATCGGGGAGAATTTTCATAAGCATTCGAGGTTTTTCAGAGTTTACGCAATCGCTTTACCACTGTATAGAATCCATATATACTATATGTATCCATATTTATATCGCGAGAGCGAACGCCTCCATAACGCACCTCTGACAATGAGCAAAGTGGGCAGACACTCTCATCGCTGGTACATAACATTAAAGCTGATATACGGAAAAGTACGAAGGCATACGGCGCGACAGGTACGCAATGATCCGGAATAACTTGGGGGTATCAAATATATTGAATCGGCCCCACTTCGTTATCTCTCAATACCATCATCGAATAAAAAATCTACGATCGAGAATAATTTTCGCAAAAACCAGTTCTTACGGAAATCAAACGAATCCATTGAATTTCGTTTCCGCACATTGTAAGTGTCTTTTTTATTTTCAGCTTCAAATATCCAATAAGCGAACTCGAAAACCCTTGAGAATCGTTCTTTGAAGAAGTTAAAGCATTAAAAATCACTGTCTCCAAAAAATTTAATGTAGGTACAATTCGATCACACGTATACTTTCAAAGAAATTTTGATTAAATATATATATTATATAATATAATTGTATGTAAAGCTTTTACCTAATACGTGATTATTAAAATTAATATACTCCGTTATGAAATTTATAAGGGAAGTTGCATAAGGAAATATATTAATTTTCATAATTACGGAGTATATTCATTTTTATGATCACACACCTATTAGAAAAAAGCTTTATACAAAAGTAGAATAGAGTAAGGCTAAAAGTGCCACGGGGTAAAAAGTATCATTCAGCTAATCTTAAAAATTAAATGACTATCTGATAATGCAGTAGTGGCACGATTTTAAGAAAAATCATTTTTATCTAGGGTATTAAGTCCTTTCAACGACAGTTTTTGAAAAAAGTGATACTCATGCTCAATCGTAAGAAAAAAATGATTTGAGTAATACTAATTTACGCACCTGTGTGAAGCCCCCCCTCCACCGAATACAAAATTTTTGAATACATGGTCGTTTGCCCTTTGTTTGCCCATGATTGCCCATCACTTCGTTTTGTTTGTCCAACCCACCGTTTAGAAGATATAGGGGGGGAAGCTAGCGTGAAATTAGCCCCCCATAGTGTAATTTCGAAAATTCAAATGCATGATCGTTTGCCCTTTGTTTGCCCATGATTGCCCATCACTTTGTTTCCTTTGTCAAACTCACCGTTTAGAAGATATAGGATGGGAAAATGGGAAAATATTAGATCTACAACTCTCTCTTTGTTCGCCCATGATTGCCCATCACTTTATTTCGTTTGTCCAACTCACCGTTTAGAAGATATAGGGTGGGGAAGTGGGGAAATATTAGATCTACAACTCTCTTTGCTTCCGCCGTCTTTCTCGTCAGCCATCTAAAATAGAACGGCGGAAGCAAAGTTGTAAGTGATAACACCTCGGCATCGCTTGCCCATTTTTAGATACCATCTCAATATGCATTTTCGACGTGATAACATCTCGGAATCGTTTGCCCATTTTTAGAAAGAGTCTCAGTAACTATTTTCGACGTTTCTCCAACCCGTGGAATGCCTCTACAGCGAGTTTCATAAGTGAAGTAAAAATTAAAAATCGTAAAATCAGTGATAACACCTCGGAATCGTTTGCCTATTTTTAGAAAGAGTCTCATTTCAAAATGAGCCAAATTCAATTTTCACTTCACTTATGAAACTCGCTGTAGAGGGATTCTACGGGTTGGGCAAACGTCGAAAGTGCATATTGAGACTCTTTCTAAAAATGGACAAACGATTTCGAGGTATTACCACCGATTTTACGATTTTTAATTTTTTACTTTAGTTATGAAACTCGCTGTAGAGGGATTCCACGGGTTGGGCAAACGTCGAAAATAGTTACTGAGACTCTTTCTAAAAATGGGCAAACGATTCCGAGATGTTATCACGTCGAAAATGCATATTGAGATGGTATCTAAAATTGGGCAAGCGATGCCGAGGTGTTATCACTTACAACTTTGCTTCCGCCATTCTATTGTAGATGGCTTACGAGAAAGACGGCGAAGCAAAGAGTTGTAGATCTAATATTTCCCCACTTCCCCACCCTATATCTTCTAAACGGTGAGTTGGACAAAGGAAAAAAAGTGATGGGCAATCATGGGCAAACAAAGGGCAAACGATCATGCATTTGAATTTTCCAAATTACACTATGGGGGGGGGGGGGCTAACTTCACGCTAGCTTCCCCCCCCCCCCATATCTTTTAAACGGTGGGTTGGACAAATGAAATAAAGTGATGGGCAATCATGGGCAAACAAAGGGCAAACGACCATGTATTCCAAAATTTTTTATTCGGTGGTGGAGGGGCTAACTTCACACAGGTAATTTACGCGCCTAACTCTTTCTCGTGACGTCATTCAGGTGCCAGTGGCGCGCAATCCACGGAGCTGGCGCACCTATAATGTGTGATCAGAGGTTCTTAATTACTAGTTCACTGCTGAATGTCGCCAGGGCGCACGCGCCTCTGACGTCAAACAGGCATCCAGATTCAAAACTATGATGCTACTTTTAAATTTAAAATAACATTTTTTGAACAATAAATATTAGCTGTCCTTGCTATGTAATTAATATTTGAAGTATGAAGAAACCATTTATGGAAAAGAAAATGGAAATTGCTGACTGGTGCCACTATTCCATTGCGTTACGTAGAATTAGTCTCCGTATGCGACAGCTACTAGAGAACGCTGATTGCATATAAACGAAACGATTTATTTATCAAAATCTATCGAATGGCACTTTTTACCTCCGGCACTTTTAGATCCGTTCTACCCTATATTACAAATATAAACTTATTTTACAGTGTACAAATAGCCCTGTGTACAAAGTAACTTGAATTGCGATACCCTGAACGATAAAAACACGAACAATCATTGTAAACTGAGCAAGTAGCACTTCCACGAAAAATTTAATTGAGAATCTTTCCGCATCAAAAAATCGCTACGGATGATCGTCAAAAGGTCAAAGTATGCAGTTTTCGGGAAAGTTTGCGACGTCAAATGACAACAGGGCGTATAGTCGCCGGATGCGACATTCCACGAAATTCGCGTAACCGACCAATAGTTGGCGCACTTCGGGTCACGACTTCGTCGGCGCGGAGGCCGAGTTGTACTACTCGAGGGAAAGTTTGGAGTGTATAAACGATCACGAAACATTAAGTTTCCGTAGAGTTTCGTTTTGAGAGCGCGGTAAAACATTGAAATATCCACTCCATTGTTCTACAATGAAAAATAGCCGCTGGTGCCATCGGTTTGAGTCGTCGTAGAAAACACCGCACAATGTCGGATTTTACCGCTATGCACATTCCCGTAACTATACTATCCTACATATATACCCGTTCATTTTTAGTAGGGACGATCAGTTTCACGATTTTAGGCGAACTTCCCGTTTCGCCGACCGGCTTAGCGTCCAGCGCGATATTTCCTACAAAGTAACGAGCACTTTTCATCATAAAAGGAAAACGGTGTCGTAATATTTCAAACATTTGGAATATCTACCTGAAATTTAACTTGGAAGATGTTCGAATGGTTCTATGTACAACGTGACTTCTCTTTCATATACTTGATTCATACTCTTCGGGCTAATACTTGCTTATTCGAACGAAATATAATTTTTCTCTCAGATATTTTCATATATTATTAAAAACGAAAAGAAATCGATAAAGATATTCGTGTTGAACGTAAAACTGGTACAGTAAAAGCGGAAGAAAAAAACAATTTCATCATTTTTAATTTTCTTTTCAGAGATGACTTTCATCCTTCAGGGATCGTCCTGTGAGCCGATATACAAAATACGTTAATATTTAGACCCGCTCTCCCTCCTACCCTCACTGCTGTCAAGTCAAATTTCGCTTAAATCGGAGAACAACCCTACGCGGAACGATCCCTCGCGAGAAATAAAAGCGACTCGAATCCATCCCCTTTAACATTTTAAACGGCAAATACTCCCTCTCACGAAAAGCGCTCGATCCAGAGACACAGTTGACTACTTAAAAAATAGTCCGGGAGGAATAATGGCCTTCGAGCAAAGAGGTTCCATCCAGCATTCATTCTAAAAATTCCCAGGGTCAGCTCCGTACAATATGAGCGACACAATTGGAGACCCGGAGCCGGCTTCTGTTCGGAGCGGCAACATGATAAATGAAGAGCGAACGGGCGGAGAGTCCTCCAGAGAGACATCGTCTTTAAGGATTTTAACGAAGGAAAACTTTACGCGAGCATTTCGCGTCCGACGCGACGCGCTCCTTTTCTCCTTCCGCCTCGCGGATGTCCAGTCGAACGACACCGAGTCTCTCATTTGGATAATAGATGGCTTTAATGAGAAGGACTACGAATAATTTCATTTTTATGATGATAAGGTCAAATCGTCCTTTTCACCTTCGTGGCAGAGAGTAAAATGTCACGTGACTATAGAAACGAAGAAATGTAAAGAAAAATCTTCTAAACGATGATGGATATTTAAATTGTACTTTCCTTTTTATGACGGGTATGTATATAAATTAAATTTTTATTTTTTGTAACTACCACAATTTGGAATTGTTTACATATGACATAGACATTAAAAATCTCATTTTTTATCAATTTACTTCTAGTCAAAGAATATGAAACCAATAATGGTTACTATTTCCAAATAGAGTTATTTCAATAACTTTAATTCATGTGCCTAAAAAAGACTTTAAAATGCTGTTCCAATATAAAAAACAACATATTATTATAATACGAGTACGTTCGTGCCAATGACTTCGTAAATTTTGAGCGACGCTTCCCATGATAACCTCGCGTCCTGACTACATATACAGGAAATGTCTCTTCGCTAATTGTAAGAGTCGAGTATAACGATGTTCCATACGAAACCCCATTATGAAATACGGCACTCTAACGCGATACGGAGAAATTTACAGCAATTCATCTTTCGACGTACTTTTCACGCTCGAGTACTCTAGCCGGATACCCTTCTTGCGGCGTTCCTAATTGATATACTTCACTCGTTATAGCGAGTAGCTTATGGTTTCCTCTCGCACCCCTTTTTACCGCAACAGGGACTCCCCTAGATGGTTAGGTTTCCACAACTCGAGGCACCCGGGTTTTGTCGTTCGTCAATTTTTTGTCCACGAGTAGGCCTTCATGCGTTACGACGCGCCGACGAAACCGTCGAAAGTATAGGTGCGTGAAAAGTCCGGGAGAGATGGTCAGTTCAAACTCTTCAAAAGTCGTCCGAGGAATGAGCCACGCCACATTGGAATGATTCATAACCAGAAAAATGGTTAGAAATAGCCATCCAACCATATCGCATCACTAATGCCAAACAGTCGCATACGCCAAACAGTGTCTTTATGAAGCTAAAAGGGCGTATAGAAATTTTTTTATTCACTCAAATTTGCCTAAATATGAATTAATGAAGTGAAAATGAAAATTACAAACTTAAAAGCAAAAGGGCGTATAAGGTATTGTCTATACGTCCTTTTGGCATTAAGTTCTTGGAAAGTCACGAAAACTGATGCTATAAGGGCGTATCGATCTTAGGCTTATACAATTATATATACCAATATGCCCTTATAGTATTAGTTTTCATGATTTTCAAGAAACTCAATGCCAGAAGGACGTATCGACTATATCATATACGCTCTTTTGCATTTGGTGTTTCAAATTTTTATTTTACCATTTTTGGACTATTTTTATGTATTTCTGTCAACTGCGAGAACACATTTTTTATAAGCCCTTTTGGCTTTTACAATGTCAAAAGGGCGTAGAGTAGCGTACACGATCTTTTGGCATTAGTAACACGATATTCAGACAGTTTTGATTTTGCTTCGATTTGATTTTGGATAAATGGCTCCCCAAGTGACCATCTCTCCCGGACTTATCCTATACCTATAAAGCGGTAAGTAGGTAGGTATTGTTTCAGACGAAAAATAGAGCGAACTATATCGTCGGGTTACTGCGAGAACTAGATAAGTAACATTTTGGTAGTTTAGCACATAACTGGTTTTCACTACCGAAAGATATAGTAAAGCGGACTTAGCTATTTTGATGCCTTGCATCTTTGACCTTCAGACTTGCAGAACACTTACCTGGTTTTCACAGAACATTTCTTGATAGCTTTTATAATCAAAGCTACACTTAACCGAAAAATGCTAATAATGGAGTTATCTTGTTTTTGCAGTAATACGACGATATATTTTCCTACGGTTAGGTGTTTCTCGCGCACTGCATCTGACAGAGTTATTAAATCCAACGAAGCCGCGTTCCTTATTATTTCCAGCTCGCGTTAGTTAAGCGAGCTATCATTTTGCGCAACTCATCTGTTAGCGTGCCCTTCTAGCCAGGTATGCTCCAGATTATACGGAACGAGAAAAATGGAAGGGCAAATGAAGTTTGCCTCTCTAAGATTACGGGCCAGGGCGTCAAAAAAAGAAGGTAGAATTTCGCTCGAGAAATATCAAATTAGAATTCTGGTAGAAAAATGTCACAGTCAAGTGTTGAAGTCGCGGCCAGGTAAATAAGTACGAAAGCCTTTTTAAGAGTTTTCTCTCGCTCAGATTTCCAGATAAAAGTTCCTAAAACGAATTCGGACCGAAAACGCGACTAGTCCGAAAAGTATCATTAGGTACACGGAGAAAAATAATTCGTTAGTACAACGTTATTTAAGTTACTACTGTTACAAATATTTTAGTTAAAACAGTGATAACAGATGGATTTATTATAATAACAAATCGATTTTTTTTGGTTTTTTAAAATTTAAAAAGAAAAGCTATGATCTTCATCGTAATCAGGGAAACTGGTTAAACATTTTAATCCCAACAGAAAATCATTCTTGTTACCATAACAAAAAATGGTACTATGATAACTATTTTCAATGTTATTACTCAGATAAAATTAGTTTTTTCAGCGCAACATTCTAAAAAAATTCATTCAAAATATCTTTTCAGTCGAGGCTCGAGAACAATTACTATGCGAATATTTGAACCGAAAACTTTATTAAACGACATAAAATCCTGAAAGCTCCTCAAAATTTCATTTTCCTGGTCCCGCACCTTACAGAAATTGTAAATTTTTTCGAAAAATGAAAATCTTCGGAATTGGAATCTCGACCACCCTATCCGATGTATTTTTATACGCTGATTCCGAAAAGCACGGTTATTTGGTCGAAATCTCAAAGGAAATATGAAATAACGCTGATTTTGTGTATAAAGAAATTTTTTTTTCCGCCAGAAATCATCGATATCTCGGTGTTCCGTTGAGATTTCCTCAATAAATATATCATTTTCGTAATCAGCGCGAAAAAATACATAAGATAGGATGGTCGAGAATTCGATTCCAGAGATTTCGATTTTTGCGAAAAATCGCATTTTCTGTAAGGTCCCGACCTTACAGAAATTGTCAATTTTTTCGAAAAATGAAAATCTTCGGAATTGGAATCTCGACCACCCTATCCGATGTATTTTTTTACGCTGATTTCGAAAAGCACGGTTATTTGGTCGAAATCTCAAAGGAAATATGAAATAACGCTGATTTTGTGTATAAAGAAATTTTTTTTTCCGCAAGAAATCATCGATATCTCGGTGTTCCGTTGAGATTTCCTCAATAAATATATCATTTTCGTAATCAGCGCGAAAAAATACATAAGATAGGATGGTCGAGAATTCGATTCCAGAGACTTCGATTTTTGCGAAAAATCGCATTTTCTGTAAGGTCCCGACCTTACAGAAATTGTCAATTTTTCGAAAAATGAAAATCTTCGGAATTGGAATCTCGACCACCCTATCTTATGTATTTTTTTACGCTGATTCCGAAAAGCACGGTTATTTGGTCGAGATCTCAAAGGAAATATGAAATAACGCTGCTTTTGTGTATAAAGAAATTTTTTTTTTCCGCAAGAAATCATCGATATCTCGGTGTTCCGTTGAGATTTCCTCAATAAATATATCATTTTCGTAATCAGCGCGAAAAAATACATAAGATAGGATGGTCGAGAATTCGATTCCAGAGATTTCGATTTTTGCGAAAAATCGCATTTTCTGTAAGGTCCCGACCTTACAGAAATTGTCAATTTTTTCGAAAAATGAAAATCTTCGGAATTGGAATCTCGACCACCCTATCCGATGTATTTTTTTACGCTGATTTCGAAAAGCACGGTTATTTGGTCGAAATCTCAAAGGAAATATGAAATAACGCTGATTTTGTGTATAAAGAAATTTTTTTTTCCGCAAGAAATCATCGATATCTCGGTGTTCCGTTGAGATTTCCTCAATAAATATATCATTTTCGTAATCAGCGCGAAAAAATACATAAGATAGGATGGTCGAGAATTCGATTCCAGAGATTTCGATTTTTGCGAAAAATCACATTTTCTGTAAGGTCCCGACCTTACAGAAATTGTCAATTTTTCGAAAAATGAAAATCTTCGGAATTGGAATCTCGACCACCCTATCCGATGTATTTTTTTACGCTGATTTCGAAAAGCACGGTTATTTGGTCGAAATCTCAAAGGAAATATGAAATAACGCTGATTTTGTGTATAAAGAAATTTTTTTTTTCCGCAAGAAATCATCGATATCTCGGTGTTCCGTTGAGATTTCCTCAATAAATATATCATTTTCGTAATCAGCGCGAAAAAATACATAAGATAGGATGGTCGAGAATTCGATTCCAGAGATTTCGATTTTTGCGAAAAATCGCATTTTCTGTAAGGTCCCGACCTTACAGAAATTGTCAATTTTTTGCAAAAGTCGAAATCTCTGGAATCGAATTCTGGATCACCCTATCTTATGTATTTTTTTACGCTGATTCCGAAAAGCACGGTTATTTGGTCGAGATCTCAAAGGAAATATGAAATAACGCTGCTTTTGTGTATAAAGAAATTTTTTTTTTCCGCAAGAAATCATCGATATCTCGGTGTTCCGTTGAGATTTCCTCAATAAATATATCATTTTCGTAATCAGCGCGAAAAAATACATAAGATAGGATGGTCGAGAATTCGATTCCAGAGATTTCGATTTTTGCGAAAAATCGCATTTTCTGTAAGGTCCCGACCTTACAGAAATTGTCAATTTTTCGAAAAATGAAAATCTTCGGAATTGGAATCTCGACCACCCTATCCGATGTATTTTTTTACGCTGATTTCGAAAAGCACGGTTATTTGGTCGAAATCTCAAAGGAAATATGAAATAACGCTGATTTTGTGTATAAAGAAATTTTTTTTTTCCGCAAGAAATCATCGATATCTCGGTGTTCCGTTGAGATTTCCTCAATAAATATATCATTTTCGTAATCAGCGCGAAAAAATACATAAGATAGGATGGTCGAGAATTCGATTCCAGAGATTTCGATTTTTGCGAAAAATCGCATTTTCTGTAAGGTCCCGACCTTACAGAAATTGTCAATTTTTTCGAAAAATGAAAATCTTCGGAATTGGAATCTCGACCACCCTATCCGATGTATTTTTTTACGCTGATTTCGAAAAGCACGGTTATTTGGTCGAAATCTCAAAGGAAATATGAAATAACGCTGATTTTGTGTATAAAGAAATTTTTTTTTCCGCAAGAAATCATCGATATCTCGGTGTTCCGTTGAGATTTCCTCAATAAATATATCATTTTCGTAATCAGCGCGAAAAAATACATAAGATAGGATGGTCGAGAATTCGATTCCAGAGATTTCGATTTTTGCGAAAAATCGCATTTTCTGTAAGGTCCCGACCTTACAGAAATTGTCAATTTTTCGAAAAATGAAAATCTTCGGAATTGGAATCTCGACCACCCTATCCGATGTATTTTTTTACGCTGATTTCGAAAAGCACGGTTATTTGGTCGAAATCTCAAAGGAAATATGAAATAACGCTGATTTTGTGTATAAAGAAATTTTTTTTTTCCGCAAGAAATCATCGATATCTCGGTGTTCCGTTGAGATTTCCTCAATAAATATATCATTTTCGTAATCAGCGCGAAAAAATACATAAGATAGGATGGTCGAGAATTCGATTCCAGAGATTTCGATTTTTGCGAAAAATCGCATTTTCTGTAAGGTCCCGACCTTACAGAAATTGTCAATTTTTTGCAAAAATCGAAATCTCTGGAATCGAATTCTGGATCACCCTATCTTATGTATTTTTTTACGCTGATTCCGAAAAGCACGGTTATTTGGTCGAGATCTCAAAGGAAATATGAAATAACGCTGATTTTGTGTATAAAGAAATTTTTTTTTCCGCAAGAAATCATCGATATCTCGGTGTTCCATTGAGATTTCCTCAATAAATATATCATTTTCGTAATCAGCGCGAAAAAATACATAAGATAGGATGGTCGAGAATTCGATTCCAGAGATTTCGATTTTTGCGAAAAATCGCATTTTCTGTAAGGTCCCGACCTTACAGAAATTGTCAATTTTTTGCAAAAGTCGAAATCTCTGGAATCGAATTCTGGATCACCCTATCTTATGTATTTTTTTACGCTGATTCCGAAAAGCACGGTTATTTGGTCGAGATCTCAAAGGAAATATGAAATAACGCTGATTTTGTGTATAAAGAAATTTTTTTTTCCGCAAGAAATCGATATCTCGGTGTTCCATTGAGATTTCCTCAATAAATATATCATTTTCGTAATCAGCGCGAAAAAATACATAAGATAGGATGGTCGAGAATTCGATTCCAGAGATTTCGATTTTTGCGAAAAATCGCATTTTCTGTAAGGTCCCGACCTTACAGAAATTGTCAATTTTTTGCAAAAATCGAAATCTCTGGAATCGAATTCTGGATCACCCTATCTTATGTATTTTTTTACGCTGATTCCGAAAAGCACGGTTATTTGGTCGAGATCTCAAAGGAAATAAGAAATAACGCTGATTTTGTGTATAAAGAAATTTTTTTTTCCCGCAAGAAATCATCGATATCTCGGTGTTCCGTTGAGATTTCCTCAATAAATATATCATTTTCGTAATCAGCGCGAAAAAATACATAAGATAGGATGGTCGAGAAATCTCTGGAATCGAATTCTGGATCACCCTATCTTATGTATTTTTTTACGCTGATTCCGAAAAGCACGGTTATTTGGTCGCGATCTCAAAGGAAATATGAAATAACGCTGATTTTGTGTATAAAGAAATTCTTTTTTTCCGCAAGAAATCATCGATATCTCGGTGTTCCGTTGAGATTTCCTCAATAAATATATCATTTTCGTAATCAGCGCGAAAAAATACATAAGATAGTATGGTCGAGAATTCGATTCCAGAGATTTCGATTTTTGCGAAAAATCGCATTTTCTGTAAGGTCCCGACCTTACAGAAATTGTCAATTTTTTGCAAAAATCGAAATCTCTGGAATCGAATTCTGGATCACCCTCTCTTATGTATTTTTTTACGCTGATTCCGAAAAGCACGGTTATTTGGTCGAGATCTCAAAGGAAATATGAAATAACGCTGATTTTGTATATAAAGAAATTTTTTTTTCCGCAAGAAATCATCGATATCTCGGTGTTCCGTTGAGATTTCCTCAATAAATATATCATTTTCGTAATCAGCGCGAAAAAATACATAAGATAGGATGGTCGAGAATTCGATTCCAGAGATTTCGATTTTTGCGAAAAATCGCATTTTCTGTAAGGTCCCGACCTTACAGAAATTGTCAATTTTTTGCAAAAATCGAAATCTCTGGAATCGAATTCTGGATCACCCTATCTTATGTATTTTTTTACGCTGATTCCGAAAAGCACGGTTATTTGGTCGCGATCTCAAAGGAAATATGAAATAACGCTGATTTTGTGTATAAAGAAATTCTTTTTTTCCGCAAGAAATCATCGATATCTCGGTGTTCCGTTGAGATTTCCTCAATAAATATATCATTTTCGTAATCAGCGCGAAAAAATACATAAGATAGTATGGTCGAGAATTCGATTCCAGAGATTTCGATTTTTGCGAAAAATCGCATTTTCTGTAAGGTCGGGACCTTACAGAAATTGTCAATTTTTTGCAAAAATCGAAATCTCTGGAATCGAATTCTGGATCACCCTATCTTATGTATTTTTTTACGCTGATTCCGAAAAGCACGGTTATTTGGTCGAGATCTCAAAGGAAATATGAAATAACGCTGATTTTGTGTATAAAGAAATTTTTTTTTTCCGCAAGAAATCATCGATATCTCGGTGTTCCGTTGAGATTTCCTCAATAAATATATCATTTTCGTAATCAGCGCGAAAAAATACATAAGATAGGATGGTCGAGAATTCGATTCCAGAGATTTCGATTTTTGCGAAAAATCGCATTTTCTGTAAGGTCCCGACCTTACAGAAATTGTCAATTTTTTGCAAAAGTCGAAATCTCTGGAATCGAATTCTGGATCACCCTATCTTATGTATTTTTTTACGCTGATTCCGAAAAGCACGGTTATTTGGTCGAGATCTCAAAGGAAATATGAAATAACGCTGATTTTGTGTATAAAGAAATTTTTTTTTCCGCAAGAAATCGATATCTCGGTGTTCCATTGAGATTTCCTCAATAAATATATCATTTTCGTAATCAGCGCGAAAAAATACATAAGATAGGATGGTCGAGAATTCGATTCCAGAGATTTCGATTTTTGCGAAAAATCGCATTTTCTGTAAGGTACCGACCTTACAGAAATTGTCAATTTTTTGCAAAAATCGAAATCTCTGGAATCGAATTCTGGATCACCCTATCTTATGTATTTTTTTACGCTGATTCCGAAAAGCACGGTTATTTGGTCGCGATCTCAAAGGAAATATGAAATAACGCTGATTTTGTGTATAAAGAAATTCTTTTTTTCCGCAAGAAATCATCGATATCTCGGTGTTCCGTTGAGACTTCCTCAATAAATATATCATTTTCGTAATCAGCGCGAAAAAATACATAAGATAGGATGGTCGAGAATTCGATTCCAGAGATTTCGATTTTTGCGAAAAATCGCATTTTCTGTAAGGTCCCGACCTTACAGAAATTGTCAATTTTTTGCAAAAATCGAAATCTCTGGAATCGAATTCTGGATCACCCTATCTTATGTATTTTTTTACGCTGATTCCGAAAAGCACGGTTATTTGGTCGAGATCTCAAAGGAAATAAGAAATAACGCTGATTTTGTGTATAAAGAAATTTTTTTTTCCCGCAAGAAATCATCGATATCTCGGTGTTCCGTTGAGATTTCCTCAATAAATATATCATTTTCGTAATCAGCGCGAAAAAATACATAAGATAGTATGGTCGAGAATTCGATTCCAGAGATTTCGATTTTTGCGAAAAATCGCATTTTCTGTAAGGTCCCGACCTTACAGAAATTGTCAATTTTTTGCAAAAATCGAAATCTCTGGAATCGAATTCTGGATCACCCTCTCTTATGTATTTTTTTACGCTGATTCCGAAAAGCACGGTTATTTGGTCGAGATCTCAAAGGAAATATGAAATAACGCTGATTTTGTATATAAAGAAATTTTTTTTTCCGCAAGAAATCATCGATATCTCGGTGTTCCGTTGAGATTTCCTCAATAAATATATCATTTTCGTAATCAGCGCGAAAAAATACATAAGATAGGATGGTCGAGAATTCGATTCCAGAGATTTCGATTTTTGCGAAAAATCGCATTTTCTGTAAGGTCCCGACCTTACAGAAATTGTCAATTTTTTGCAAAAATCGAAATCTCTGGAATCGAATTCTGGATCACCCTATCTTATGTATTTTTTTACGCTGATTCCGAAAAGCACGGTTATTTGGTCGCGATCTCAAAGGAAATATGAAATAACGCTGATTTTGTGTATAAAGAAATTCTTTTTTTCCGCAAGAAATCATCGATATCTCGGTGTTCCGTTGAGATTTCCTCAATAAATATATCATTTTCGTAATCAGCGCGAAAAAATACATAAGATAGTATGGTCGAGAATTCGATTCCAGAGATTTCGATTTTTGCGAAAAATCGCATTTTCTGTAAGGTCGGGACCTTACAGAAATTGTCAATTTTTTGCAAAAATCGAAATCTCTGGAATCGAATTCTGGATCACCCTATCTTATGTATTTTTTTACGCTGATTCCGAAAAGCACGGTTATTTGGTCGAGATCTCAAAGGAAATATGAAATAACGCTGATTTTGTGTATAAAGAAATTTTTTTTTTCCGCAAGAAATCATCGATATCTCGGTGTTCCGTTGAGATTTCCTCAATAAATATATCATTTTCGTAATCAGCGCGAAAAAATACATAAGATAGGATGGTCGAGAATTCGATTCCAGAGATTTCGATTTTTGCGAAAAATCGCATTTTCTGTAAGGTCCCGACCTTACAGAAATTGTCAATTTTTTGCAAAAGTCGAAATCTCTGGAATCGAATTCTGGATCACCCTATCTTATGTATTTTTTTACGCTGATTCCGAAAAGCACGGTTATTTGGTCGAGATCTCAAAGGAAATATGAAATAACGCTGATTTTGTGTATAAAGAAATTTTTTTTTCCGCAAGAAATCGATATCTCGGTGTTCCATTAAGATTTCCTCAATAAATATATCATTTTCGTAATCAGCGCGAAAAAATACATAAGATAGGATGGTCGAGAATTCGATTCCAGAGATTTCGATTTTTGCGAAAAATCGCATTTTCTGTAAGGTCCCGACCTTACAGAAATTGTCAATTTTTTGCAAAAATCGAAATCTCTGGAATCGAATTCTGGATCACCCTATCTTATGTATTTTTTTACGCTGATTCCGAAAAGCACGGTTATTTGGTCGAGATCTCAAAGGAAATAAGAAATAACGCTGATTTTGTGTATAAAGAAATTTTTTTTTCCCGCAAGAAATCATCGATATCTCGGTGTTCCGTTGAGATTTCCTCAATAAATATATCATTTTCGTAATCAGCGCGAAAAAATACATAAGATAGGATGGTCGAGAATTCGATTCCAGAGATTTCGATTTTTGCGAAAAATCGCATTTTCTGTAAGGTCCCGACCTTACAGAAATTGTCAATTTTTTGCAAAAATCGAAATCTCTGGAATCGAATTCTGGATCACCCTATCTTATGTATTTTTTTACGCTGATTCCGAAAAGCACGGTTATTTGGTCGCGATCTCAAAGGAAATATGAAATAACGCTGATTTTGTGTATAAAGAAATTCTTTTTTTCCGCAAGAAATCATCGATATCTCGGTGTTCCGTTGAGATTTCCTCAATAAATATATCATTTTCGTAATCAGCGCGAAAAAATACATAAGATAGTATGGTCGAGAATTCGATTCCAGAGATTTCGATTTTTGCGAAAAATCGCATTTTCTGTAAGGTCCCGACCTTACAGAAATTGTCAATTTTTTGCAAAAATCGAAATCTCTGGAATCGAATTCTGGATCACCCTCTCTTATGTATTTTTTTACGCTGATTCCGAAAAGCACGGTTATTTGGTCGAGATCTCAAAGGAAATATGAAATAACGCTGATTTTGTATATAAAGAAATTTTTTTTTCCGCAAGAAATCATCGATATCTCGGTGTTCCGTTGAGATTTCCTCAATAAATATATCATTTTCGTAATCAGCGCGAAAAAATACATAAGATAGGATGGTCGAGAATTCGATTCCAGAGATTTCGATTTTTGCGAAAAATCGCATTTTCTGTAAGGTCCCGACCTTACAGAAATTGTCAATTTTTTGCAAAAATCGAAATCTCTGGAATCGAATTCTGGATCACCCTCTCTTATGTATTTTTTTACGCTGATTCCGAAAAGCACGGTTATTTGGTCGAGATCTCAAAGGAAATATGAAATAACGCTGATTTTGTATATAAAGAAATTTTTTTTTCCGCAAGAAATCATCGATATCTCGGTGTTCCGTTGAGATTTCCTCAATAAATATATCATTTTCGTAATCAGCGCGAAAAAATACATAAGATAGGATGGTCGAGAATTCGATTCCAGAGATTTCGATTTTTGCGAAAAATCGCATTTTCTGTAAGGTCCCGACCTTACAGAAATTGTCAATTTTTTGCAAAAATCGAAATCTCTGGAATCGAATTCTGGATCACCCTATCTTATGTATTTTTTTACGCTGATTCCGAAAAGCACGGTTATTTGGTCGCGATCTCAAAGGAAATATGAAATAACGCTGATTTTGTGTATAAAGAAATTCTTTTTTTCCGCAAGAAATCATCGATATCTCGGTGTTCCGTTGAGATTTCCTCAATAAATATATCATTTTCGTAATCAGCGCGAAAAAATACATAAGATAGTATGGTCGAGAATTCGATTCCAGAGATTTCGATTTTTGCGAAAAATCGCATTTTCTGTAAGGTCGGGACCTTACAGAAATTGTCAATTTTTTGCAAAAATCGAAATCTCTGGAATCGAATTCTGGATCACCCTATCTTATGTATTTTTTTACGCTGATTCCGAAAAGCACGGTTATTTGGTCGAGATCTCAAAGGAAATATGAAATAACGCTGATTTTGTGTATAAAGAAATTTTTTTTTTCCGCAAGAAATCATCGATATCTCGGTGTTCCGTTGAGATTTCCTCAATAAATATATCATTTTCGTAATCAGCGCGAAAAAATACATAAGATAGGATGGTCGAGAATTCGATTCCAGAGATTTCGATTTTTGCGAAAAATCGCATTTTCTGTAAGGTCCCGACCTTACAGAAATTGTCAATTTTTTGCAAAAGTCGAAATCTCTGGAATCGAATTCTGGATCACCCTATCTTATGTATTTTTTTACGCTGATTCCGAAAAGCACGGTTATTTGGTCGAGATCTCAAAGGAAATATGAAATAACGCTGATTTTGTGTATAAAGAAATTTTTTTTTCCGCAAGAAATCGATATCTCGGTGTTCCATTAAGATTTCCTCAATAAATATATCATTTTCGTAATCAGCGCGAAAAAATACATAAGATAGGATGGTCGAGAATTCGATTCCAGAGATTTCGATTTTTGCGAAAAATCGCATTTTCTGTAAGGTCCCGACCTTACAGAAATTGTCAATTTTTTGCAAAAATCGAAATCTCTGGAATCGAATTCTGGATCACCCTATCTTATGTATTTTTTTACGCTGATTCCGAAAAGCACGGTTATTTGGTCGAGATCTCAAAGGAAATAAGAAATAACGCTGATTTTGTGTATAAAGAAATTTTTTTTTCCCGCAAGAAATCATCGATATCTCGGTGTTCCGTTGAGATTTCCTCAATAAATATATCATTTTCGTAATCAGCGCGAAAAAATACATAAGATAGGATGGTCGAGAATTCGATTCCAGAGATTTCGATTTTTGCGAAAAATCGCATTTTCTGTAAGGTCCCGACCTTACAGAAATTGTCAATTTTTTGCAAAAATCGAAATCTCTGGAATCGAATTCTGGATCACCCTATCTTATGTATTTTTTTACGCTGATTCCGAAAAGCACGGTTATTTGGTCGCGATCTCAAAGGAAATATGAAATAACGCTGATTTTGTGTATAAAGAAATTCTTTTTTTCCGCAAGAAATCATCGATATCTCGGTGTTCCGTTGAGATTTCCTCAATAAATATATCATTTTCGTAATCAGCGCGAAAAAATACATAAGATAGTATGGTCGAGAATTCGATTCCAGAGATTTCGATTTTTGCGAAAAATCGCATTTTCTGTAAGGTCCCGACCTTACAGAAATTGTCAATTTTTTGCAAAAATCGAAATCTCTGGAATCGAATTCTGGATCACCCTCTCTTATGTATTTTTTTACGCTGATTCCGAAAAGCACGGTTATTTGGTCGAGATCTCAAAGGAAATATGAAATAACGCTGATTTTGTATATAAAGAAATTTTTTTTTCCGCAAGAAATCATCGATATCTCGGTGTTCCGTTGAGATTTCCTCAATAAATATATCATTTTCGTAATCAGCGCGAAAAAATACATAAGATAGGATGGTCGAGAATTCGATTCCAGAGATTTCGATTTTTGCGAAAAATCGCATTTTCTGTAAGGTCCCGACCTTACAGAAATTGTCAATTTTTTGCAAAAATCGAAATCTCTGGAATCGAATTCTGGATCACCCTATCTTATGTATTTTTTTACGCTGATTCCGAAAAGCACGGTTATTTGGTCGCGATCTCAAAGGAAATATGAAATAACGCTGATTTTGTGTATAAAGAAATTCTTTTTTTCCGCAAGAAATCATCGATATCTCGGTGTTCCGTTGAGATTTCCTCAATAAATATATCATTTTCGTAATCAGCGCGAAAAAATACATAAGATAGTATGGTCGAGAATTCGATTCCAGAGATTTCGATTTTTGCGAAAAATCGCATTTTCTGTAAGGTCGGGACCTTACAGAAATTGTCAATTTTTTGCAAAAATCGAAATCTCTGGAATCGAATTCTGGATCACCCTATCTTATGTATTTTTTTACGCTGATTCCGAAAAGCACGGTTATTTGGTCGAGATCTCAAAGGAAATATGAAATAACGCTGATTTTGTGTATAAAGAAATTTTTTTTTTCCGCAAGAAATCATCGATATCTCGGTGTTCCGTTGAGATTTCCTCAATAAATATATCATTTTCGTAATCAGCGCGAAAAAATACATAAGATAGGATGGTCGAGAATTCGATTCCAGAGATTTCGATTTTTGCGAAAAATCGCATTTTCTGTAAGGTCCCGACCTTACAGAAATTGTCAATTTTTTGCAAAAGTCGAAATCTCTGGAATCGAATTCTGGATCACCCTATCTTATGTATTTTTTTACGCTGATTCCGAAAAGCACGGTTATTTGGTCGAGATCTCAAAGGAAATATGAAATAACGCTGATTTTGTGTATAAAGAAATTTTTTTTTCCGCAAGAAATCGATATCTCGGTGTTCCATTGAGATTTCCTCAATAAATATATCATTTTCGTAATCAGCGCGAAAAAATACATAAGATAGGATGGTCGAGAATTCGATTCCAGAGATTTCGATTTTTGCGAAAAATCGCATTTTCTGTAAGGTCCCGACCTTACAGAAATTGTCAATTTTTTGCAAAAATCGAAATCTCTGGAATCGAATTCTGGATCACCCTATCTTATGTATTTTTTTACGCTGATTCCGAAAAGCACGGTTATTTGGTCGAGATCTCAAAGGAAATAAGAAATAACGCTGATTTTGTGTATAAAGAAATTTTTTTTTCCCGCAAGAAATCATCGATATCTCGGTGTTCCGTTGAGATTTCCTCAATAAATATATCATTTTCGTAATCAGCGCGAAAAAATACATAAGATAGGATGGTCGAGAATTCGATTCCAGAGATTTCGATTTTTGCGAAAAATCGCATTTTCTGTAAGGTCCCGACCTTACAGAAATTGTCAATTTTTTGCAAAAATCGAAATCTCTGGAATCGAATTCTGGATCACCCTATCTTATGTATTTTTTTACGCTGATTCCGAAAAGCACGGTTATTTGGTCGCGATCTCAAAGGAAATATGAAATAACGCTGATTTTGTGTATAAAGAAATTCTTTTTTTCCGCAAGAAATCATCGATATCTCGGTGTTCCGTTGAGATTTCCTCAATAAATATATCATTTTCGTAATCAGCGCGAAAAAATACATAAGATAGTATGGTCGAGAATTCGATTCCAGAGATTTCGATTTTTGCGAAAAATCGCATTTTCTGTAAGGTCCCGACCTTACAGAAATTGTCAATTTTTTGCAAAAATCGAAATCTCTGGAATCGAATTCTGGATCACCCTCTCTTATGTATTTTTTTACGCTGATTCCGAAAAGCACGGTTATTTGGTCGAGATCTCAAAGGAAATATGAAATAACGCTGATTTTGTATATAAAGAAATTTTTTTTTCCGCAAGAAATCATCGATATCTCGGTGTTCCGTTGAGATTTCCTCAATAAATATATCATTTTCGTAATCAGCGCGAAAAAATACATAAGATAGGATGGTCGAGAATTCGATTCCAGAGATTTCGATTTTTGCGAAAAATCGCATTTTCTGTAAGGTCCCGACCTTACAGAAATTGTCAATTTTTTGCAAAAATCGAAATCTCTGGAATCGAATTCTGGATCACCCTATCTTATGTATTTTTTTACGCTGATTCCGAAAAGCACGGTTATTTGGTCGCGATCTCAAAGGAAATATGAAATAACGCTGATTTTGTGTATAAAGAAATTCTTTTTTTCCGCAAGAAATCATCGATATCTCGGTGTTCCGTTGAGATTTCCTCAATAAATATATCATTTTCGTAATCAGCGCGAAAAAATACATAAGATAGTATGGTCGAGAATTCGATTCCAGAGATTTCGATTTTTGCGAAAAATCGCATTTTCTGTAAGGTCCCGACCTTACAGAAATTGTCAATTTTTTGCAAAAATCGAAATCTCTGGAATCGAATTCTGGATCACCCTCTCTTATGTATTTTTTTACGCTGATTCCGAAAAGCACGGTTATTTGGTCGAGATCTCAAAGGAAATATGAAATAACGCTGATTTTGTATATAAAGAAATTTTTTTTTCCGCAAGAAATCATCGATATCTCGGTGTTCCGTTGAGATTTCCTCAATAAATATATCATTTTCGTAATCAGCGCGAAAAAATACATAAGATAGGATGGTCGAGAATTCGATTCCAGAGATTTCGATTTTTGCGAAAAATCGCATTTTCTGTAAGGTCCCGACCTTACAGAAATTGTCAATTTTTTGCAAAAATCGAAATCTCTGGAATCGAATTCTGGATCACCCTATCTTATGTATTTTTTTACGCTGATTCCGAAAAGCACGGTTATTTGGTCGCGATCTCAAAGGAAATATGAAATAACGCTGATTTTGTGTATAAAGAAATTCTTTTTTTCCGCAAGAAATCATCGATATCTCGGTGTTCCGTTGAGATTTCCTCAATAAATATATCATTTTCGTAATCAGCGCGAAAAAATACATAAGATAGTATGGTCGAGAATTCGATTCCAGAGATTTCGATTTTTGCGAAAAATCGCATTTTCTGTAAGGTCCCGACCTTACAGAAATTGTCAATTTTTTGCAAAAATCGAAATCTCTGGAATCGAATTCTGGATCACCCTATCTTATGTATTTTTTTACGCTGATTCCGAAAAGCACGGTTATTTGGTCGAGATCTCAAAGGAAATATGAAATAATGCTGATTTTGTGTATAAAGAAATTTTTTTTTTCCGCAAGAAATCATCGATATCTCGGTGTTCCGTTGAGATTTCCTCAATAAATATATCATTTTCGTAATCAGCGCGAAAAAATACATAAGATAGGATGGTCGAGAATTCGATTCCAGAGATTTCGATTTTTGCGAAAAATCGCATTTTCTGTAAGGTCCCGACCTTACAGAAATTGTCAATTTTTTGCAAAAATCGAAATCTCTGGAATCGAATTCTGGATCACCCTATCTTATGTATTTTTTTACGCTGATTCCGAAAAGCACGGTTATTTGGTCGAGATCTCAAAGGAAATATGAAATAACCCTGATTTTGTGTATAAAGAAATTTTTTTTCCGCAAGAAATCATCGATATCTCGGTGTTCCGTTGAGATTTCCTCAATAAATATATCATTTTCGTAATCAGCGCGAAAAAATACATAAGATAGGATGGTCGAGAATTCGATTCCAGAGATTTCGATTTTTGCGAAAAATCGCATTTTCTGTAAGGTCCCGACCTTACAGAAATTGTCAATTTTTTCGAAAAATGAAAATCTTCGGAATTGGAATCTCGACCACCCTATCCGATGTATTTTTTTACGCTGATTTCGAAAAGCACGGTTATTTGGTCGAAATCTCAAAGGAAATATGAAATAACGCTGATTTTGTGTATAAAGAAATTTTTTTTTCCGCAAGAAATCATCGATATCTCGGTGTTCCATTGAGATTTCCTCAATAAATATATCATTTTCGTAATCAGCGCGAAAAAATACATAAGATAGGATGGTCGAGAATTCGATTCCAGAGATTTCGATTTTTGCGAAAAATCGCATTTTCTGTAAGGTCCCGACCTTACAGAAATTGTCAATTTTTTGCAAAAATCGAAATCTCTGGAATCGAATTCTGGATCACCCTATCTTATGTATTTTTTTACGCTGATTCCGAAAAGCACGGTTATTTGGTCGCGATCTCAAAGGAAATATGAAATAACGCTGATTTTGTGTATAAAGAAATTCTTTTTTTCCGCAAGAAATCATCGATATCTCGGTGTTCCGTTGAGATTTCCTCAATAAATATATCATTTTCGTAATCAGCGCGAAAAAATACATAAGATAGGATGGTCGAGAATTCGATTCCAGAGATTTCGATTTTTGCGAAAAATCGCATTTTCTGTAAGGTCCCGACCTTACAGAAATTGTCAATTTTTTGCAAAAGTCGAAATCTCTGGAATCGAATTCTGGATCACCCTATCTTATGTATTTTTTTACGCTGATTCCGAAAAGCACGGTTATTTGGTCGAGATCTCAAAGGAAATATGAAATAACGCTGATTTTGTGTATAAAGAAATTTTTTTTTCCGCAAGAAATCGATATCTCGGTGTTCCATTGAGATTTCCTCAATAAATATATCATTTTCGTAATCAGCGCGAAAAAATACATAAGATAGGATGGTCGAGAATTCGATTCCAGAGATTTCGATTTTTGCGAAAAATCGCATTTTCTGTAAGGTCCCGACCTTACAGAAATTGTCAATTTTTTCGAAAAATGAAAATCTTCGGAATTGGAATCTCGACCACCCTATCCGATGTATTTTTTTACGCTGATTTCGAAAAGCACGGTTATTTGGTCGAAATCTCAAAGGAAATATGAAATAACGCTGATTTTGTGTATAAAGAAATTTTTTTTTCCGCAAGAAATCATCGATATCTCGGTGTTCCATTGAGATTTCCTCAATAAATATATCATTTTCGTAATCAGCGCGAAAAAATACATAAGATAGGATGGTCGAGAATTCGATTCCAGAGATTTCGATTTTTGCGAAAAATCGCATTTTCTGTAAGGTCCCGACCTTACAGAAATTGTCAATTTTTTGCAAAAATCGAAATCTCTGGAATCGAATTCTGGATCACCCTATCCGATGTATTTTTTTACGCTAATTTCGAAAAGCACGGTTATTTGGTCGAAATCTCAAAGGAAATATGAAATAACGCTGATTTTGTGTATAAAGAAATTTTTTTTCCGCAAGAAATCATCGATATCTCGGTGTTCCGTTGAGATTTCCTCAATAAATATATCATTTTCGTAATCAGCGCGAAAAAATACATAAGATAGGATGGTCGAGAATTCGATTCCAGAGATTTCGATTTTTGCGAAAAATCTAAGGGGTATGCCTTAGATTTTTTGCAAAAATCGAAATCTCTGGAATCGAATTCTGGGTCACCCTATCCGATGTATTTTTTTACGCTGATTCCGAAAAGCACGGTTATTTGGTCGAAATCTCAAAGGAAATGTGAAATAACGCTGATTTTGTCTATAAAGAAATTTTTTTCCGCAAGAAATCATCGATATCTCGGTGTTCCGTTGAGATTTCCTCAATAAATATATCATTTTCGTAATCAGCGCGAAAAAATACATAAGATAGGATGGTCGAGAATTCGATTCCAGAGATTACGATTTTTGCGAATAATCGCATTTTCTGTAAGGTCCCCCCCCCCCCCGGCCCCCTGGTGTTCCTGGAACATTTTAATCCCAACAGAAAATCATTCTTGTTACCATAACAAGAAATGCTACTATGATAACTATTTTCAATGTTATTACTCAGACAAAATTAGTTTTTTCAGCGCAACATTCTAAAAAAATTCACTCAAAATATCTTTTCAGTCGAGGCTCGAGAACAATTACTATGCGAATATTTGAACCGAAAACTTTATTAAACGACATAAAATCCTGAATGCTCCTCAAAATTTCATTTTCCTGGTGCAACACGACGCGTAAAATACCGTAGGCCCCAGTAACAACCGCATAGCGGTAAACCAGACTACATTCAACACTAGCGCGCGATCAATCACCCGCAATGAAATTTACATTAATCCAGCTAATATCGGAAAATCGAATATACATCGCGCGCTCCAACGGCGCACGAAATGTCCCGCGAACCGCTGTCGCATCGAAAATTCACCCGCGGTGTAACGGGCGGAACTACGCGTCGGACGGAATGGAACGCGCTCCCGACAAACCGCGAATTCTTGACCCACGACACCCTCCGCGATGCAGATACACGCGAATATATTGCAAACGCGCGTGATTAATGCGAACGATGCGCCATTAGTTTGGCGAACGCTCGTGAACGCTCGAGTCTCGGATAAAACGAGGAAGCGAAAGTTTACGAGGATGGATCGTCCGTAAGCGTCGTCCAAGTGAGAGCGCGTTTATCCGGCGGATCCGCAAATCCGCGGGAGAGAGACTGCCTTGCGATGTCGGGGCGCCGCGTTTTATTCCCGGGCGTTACGCGTTTCCCTTATATCAACGTCAGTTGCGTCGGCCGCGTATAAAGGTGGCCGATTTGCGCGCTTCTCAATAAGAACGCATTCCGGGTTACGATGCAACCAAGCTAACGTTCGCTCTCTCCCCCCTCCCTCTCCTCTTCCCTTAACCGTAAAACTCATGGCGTCATAAACACCCCGGAGCTCCTATATATACATATATACAGTCGACCGCTCTTCGATCCTCTCCCCAATAGCGAGGATTCCCAGGGGCTATCGAATACCACTGCTACGTGCTTCTTTCTATAGCGAGGAATTGGATCTCAAAATTCCAGGGATCTCAGCTTAACGCGCGACTATATACGGCGTTCGACTTACGTGGTTACCGTTTTTCAAATAGTGAACATTTCTCCCGCTTACGCGACTGTTCCGCGTGGAGGAGAAAAGGAGTCGACCTTGATGTAGTCCGAGTCCCAAAACACATTCAGGTTATGTTTTCGCTTTTATCACGATCAAAGTACAATAGAATAAGAAAACAATGGTATTTTTTTAGTTGCGTATTCTCCGTCGGCGGATGTAGAATTGAATGATTTTCACTGATTGTGAATCCCAGATCGCTTTAATCCTCACAGAAATTTTTTCCGAACAATTATGCTGCTCTGATTTTTTTGAAGGTACCTACTTAATGAAATTTTCGAAAGAAAAATCTGACGTCAATTTTTCGTTAACTATCTCGCATATTACCGAGGCCAACATGAAGGATGCTTACAATAAACCAAAACATTTATTTACGAGTTTCTTTGTTTACTCTTTATTTCAAAAAGAGATATTCTGGCTAATCATAATATATTTTCGTCATCTGCAATCTTATCGAAAGAAAAAGAAATATGTTACATTAGAAAGGAAGGGTTAAGAAAAGAAAAATTCACTTTTTCGTTGCTCCTTATACTACATACTTATTCACGTACGTGTAAAACGCACGTATCATTAAACCCATTTTTATAGGCAAATATGTTTAAAAAGAGAATTCAGAATGAAATGCGAGCTTTTCGCACATTCGTTTTACAACTTCCTAGTATAGGGATACGGAGTATATAATATATATAGTCAATAACCCACGCGTTTGCACCCACGCATACGCAATATCATGGCAAATTCTACGGAATTCTTGACTCTAATCGCAAATCGAAATGCGTACCTACATCATGCAACCATTAATACATAGACATATGCTAAGGTTCACTTTGTACGCATAGAGAAAAAGGAACTACACGAATTACACAGTTTGATTGGCGTAAACTACGATTCCCGCCCAGGAAGCTTTACAGAATTACACAGTAATTTGGTATTTTTCCTGAGGAACCGATAGATATTCCTGCATTGAGAAAAAAATATGATAGATTTGCCTAAATTAGCGGTCACGGGCGGGGGAACGCAGATCTAGTTACTTGAACTAATAATTTGCTAGACTTGACTACAGCTTGTGTTCGTCAGACAATTTCAAATCATAACAACCAAATTATTTAATTCAAGTATTAACTTGATCGGCGTTCCCCCGCCCGTGACCGCCAATTTAGTCAAATTTGCTATTTTTTTTCTCTACGTGTGCAAACAGATGTTTATCTGATTAAACCAGTATCATGCACAGTTCTAAACAGTAAATAAAGATGTGTCCTGTGTAAAAATTCTTGAAACTAAGCTCGAGTCTCAGCGCTATTGGATGGAATAGTACAAATTGCTGGTTCCTTTTTTTTGCATGTACATATAAACGTATAATTGCAAGCCTACTCGTACTACGAACGTACGATTTCGACAAAGCGAGACACTCGTGACGACGACGTCATTGGAGCTAAAGGGAGTTGCGTGATGCTTCTCTCTCTCTCTCCAAGTTTCCTTCCCCCTCTCATTCCTTCTGTCTCGTTTTTACACATTATCTTTAAATTATCTTTTATTATTCTTCCTTTTTCTCCTCGAGGACTCTTCAGAGACCTGAGTAGATTTCAGAGCAAGCAAATGCTTTGTCTGTCTAGCTGGCTGTCTATCTCTTTCTATCTTTCGTCGCTCTTTCCTCTGCCTCCCAATTTTTACCCCTACATAAAGCTTTCTACACTTTCCACACCCGTGACAATTCAACGGAGACTGGTTAATCCTGCAGGAGAGAAAGAACGAGGACGTGGCTGTGCTCATACGCACCAGTCTTACAGCATGAATTGGCTGAGAAATTCTATGAGTCGTATCGTTTAAAGAAACACATACGGAGAACTCCGTGTGATCCCTTTCCCATGAAGATTCCCGTTGCCGAAGAGAAATCGACCCGTGGAAAAAATCTTCTCGATGGCATCTCGTTCCATTCAATAGTTACAGGGGGTCAAATGACTAGTGAGAATCATCCAAGATCAAAAGAGAATTCGCTCGTAACGTAAACCTGAAGCAGCAGATACCATAAGTAAAGTTTAAACATTCGATGAACGACCTCGATCGAACCCTCGAATACGCCGAGGAGAATTTGATTAACGGTCATCCGATCGTGTTATTAGAAGTAATATTGAATTCTGACTACGATTGCGTCAGGCGTATTTGACAACATTACGAAATGCGTGTGAATTTAAGTGGAGACGACGAAAGCCCCTTTAAATTGGTTGGACATAATGACAAAAATGTTTATACCCACGTGACTTATCAAAGACAATATTTGACAAAAGAGCACAGGGGGAGCGAAAGCGCGTCGATAAATAAAAGAGTGGAATGCAGACAAGCCCAGGGGTGTCGTGTAAATCGATGCCGAATGTATTTAATTTCACCCTAGATACGCGGATATTGATCCGACCGAAGAAGCTCTCTCTTTCCTGCGAGAGAAAGCCAATTCTATAAATTCCTCGGTTCGAATCGAGTATCCATCCAATACCCAGCGGCGCTCGTTTTATCTTTGGAAATAAGCGAGAATACCGAAACGTTTCCAGCTCGGCGTCGTGAAACGAAATCGCGTGACTTGTGGCCCCCGTAAGTGTAACGAGAAGCGAGGCACTCTCGGTCGATATATTTAGGTCTTTGTAGGAAGGTTCTACGATTGATAATGAACAAAATAAAAGAACTTGATGAGAATGTGTCCTTAGAAAAGAATATTTCTACTTAAACACTTTGGACGAGACAGTAAAATAATTAGTGAACGAAATATTTGATTAATCTGATGTTTAGATTTTTTTGAAACAGTAACATACATATAACTTCACATGTCATGAAACCGAATGCGTGACTCGTGGCCCTTAAAAGTATAACGAGAAGCGAGGTACCCTCGATCGATACTTTTAGATCTTTCTGGGAAGGTTCTATGATTGATAATGAGCAGAAGAAAAGAAATCAGCGTGACTGTGCAATTTAGAAAAAAATATTTCTAATGCACCCAAGCTTTAGACGAACCAGTCGAGTAACTAGTGCTACAGCAGAAGCACAATATATAGATATAGTCGTAAGTAATTCTAAAGGCAGACGTGATCCCGTTGTGTAGCTCGGATTTGTCCTCTCTTCCGCGCGGGATTCCATCCGTAGTCGGAATAGAGTTGGCAAGAATCTCGGCGGATTTCATAAAATTGATTTCGCAACTACTTTCTCAGTTTTAGAGTCGCATTGTGGGACGTCTTATCCGCACACACATCCCTGCTATAAGACCCGACCAGTCTAAACACATAAACTCCCTACATCGAGGACACCTACTAGAGCTATAAACTCTAAATATATAACATATCCCACCATATTAATAGCTTTTATACGAATGGTCAGTTTAGTATAGTAAATTGAAATATATGTTATGTATTTATAGTTTATAGGTCTAGTGGGTGTCCTCAATACAGGGTGTTAGAATTGTTCGGGTCATGTGTGCGCACTCCCATATATTCAATGTGTCTGTGTAAAAAAGGAAAGGATGTGTGGTTTTATTTATATGTTTTTATTATCAAGAAGTTATCTGTTTACATATTTCAATTCAAAGAACAAATATTTGTCAACAACTCAATGAGTTATAGATAAGTAATGAGGCTCAGTCATTTTGCGCACACTTGCCCCACATATGGCATAAGTGTACGCGTCTGTGGGGGGAAGTGTACGCACTCTTTTTTGATCATTTAGTTGCAAAAGTCGTATAAAAATGGACTTCATAGGGGGTAGATTCCTTATGCCGCCATCAATGGCACTTCATTCATTGCATCCATTCTTCTGACGATGTATCTTCGTAATTTTGGGTATACAGCGGATAGAAGTAGTTGGGGTGTCGTCGTTTTTTTGATTTTATATAAGATATTGTACAAATAATACTATGGGGTAACTAAATGGCACAAGTCTTGAAACCTTTTATATGTTAAACTATTTTAAGTTCGCGGAAAAGTTTACTATGTATACTTACCCCTATGTACACTTATCCACTATGCACACTTACCCCGAACGACTCTATATTAAATTGGCTATTCTTATAAAAACTGTTAAAATGCTGAAATTCAACAAGATTCTTCTTCATTGTATGGGCATGCCATAACTGCGTAATATATTCGAGACAGTGGATATACGCGACATGACTTTAATTACAAGTTATTCATTATTATTATTGCCAACTTCAACCACCTCACCAACAGCTAACCCTATTATACTATTGTATATTCAGTGGACGAGACTATGTAGCCATTGTTGTTATGAGATATACCCTCCGGCAATACCTACAAAGTTGTGTTTATAGGCAGTTAAATGCACAGTGTTACTTGGATCGTCATTAAACTACCAGAAACCAACTCTAAAACTATTGCTATCTGAAATGAAATAAGGCAAACAAAATAATATACTATTTAAAATATAAGAAGCTTGCAAGGCAAAAAATAACTAGTGAAAAAATTCCATTTACTTTGTAACATTTACTTGGTGGGCATAGCAAAATGTTTGCTTTTTAACAAGAAATAATAATGTCGCAGTACCTCCTGTATAAATGTTACATAACCAGAACGTGAAAGAAAGGTGGTTGTGTAACTGTCACTCGTGTAAATGTTTTACTATGTACCTACGTAAATGTTACATAGCAAGTAGTATTTCTTTCTCAATTCTAAAAATTCCTATCTAAAGTATAAAGTGGAAGAAAAGTGGGTCACAATTTCTTTCGCCGCTTTTCGCCCGGTCGATTGACCCGAACATTTCTTGTATGCTAGGGAAATCCCCGGAAATAAGAGAAGAAAGAATAAATGGAAATAAATTTCAGATTGAATGGAGGAAAATCGATAGAAACCATTATTATAAGTAGGCTATTGTATTCACATACGTACTCTTCGGCACGACAGAAATATCTGGAGAAAGAAATGGTTCCCCTCTCTCTGGCAGACTCGGTTTCGCTGAAAAATGACCAAAATTTTCATTGAATTTGAATTTCATTATATATTCTAACGAAATTTGAGTAAAGTTTTAATCACTCTCTTGGGTACCAACCTTTGTTTTAGATTAATTTTCAAAGAAAATTTAGAGTATTCATTTTACACCTCATTATGATATGTTTAATATTTTGTTATAAAAAGTGTAGTGAAAGTATACACCAAACATTTAACAAAATTTGCATGAAAAACATGTAAATTATTAGGAGGTTGCATTGAAAGCCGCTGTTCTCCTGTAGATGGCTCTAACTAATTATGTCATGTGCAGCGACTAATACTTCTTGTATCGTTCAAAATCATGGACGTTTCTCATTAAAATCAGCCATTAAATTGCCATTTTTGGTTAATATAAGTTTATGTCTATACCCTGAGAAAATGGAACGCGACAAGTTGTTTTTTCAATGTATACTTCTACACTACTTTGATTTTTTTTAAGTGCTCTGCAGCTCATCAATTACTTGTGCAAACTTATGCTGAATTTGCTCCATCAGAAACAGTATGTAGAGACTGGTTTCGTCGCTTCAAAAGTAGAAACTGTGATGCTTACGACAAACAACGGCCAGGTCAAACAAAGAAGTTAGAAGGTGAACAACTGCATGCTCTATTGGTAGAAAACCCTACTCAAACGCTCAAAGAGTTGGCTCAACAGCTTGAAATCGATACGAATCTACAATTTCAGAACGTCAACATGCTATGAGAAAGATTAAAAAAGAACTGAAAATGCCATTGCTAAATTTGTTGCAAAAATGACCATCAATTGCATGAAATCACCGAAAAGTGATTCTTCTTCACAACAACGCTCGGCCTCATGTTGCTTGAGCCGTGAAAGAAACATCGATGGAGCTTGAATTGGAAGTTCTCCCACGCCCGGCGTATTCTCCAGACCTGGCCCCGAGTGATTATCATTTATTTGGATCGATGCAACACGACTTGAAAGATATACACTTCCATTGTTCCATGCTTCCATGTTTTTGAAACAAGAAAAAACAGCGGCTTTCTATGCAACCCCCTAACGCATTGAATTTTTGATGATAAATGCACAATTCATTCGAATTATACTAAAATTTCACCAAAGCAACTACTTCACCCGGTAAATCACTAAAATTTAATTCAAAATTGAATAAACACGAATATCAAAAATTTTCTATAACCCTCTTCACCCCAGTAAATATGTATTATCATTTTTCCGTCATTTTACGCACGTTATAGATCAATTCGTTAATCTTCACGGCAGTTAAAGAAAGAAGATAGAAATAGAAAAACATTGCGGGAAAAGTCCAAGAGAATCTTAACTTTCGAATATATATAGTCGCTGGCAGTTTCAAAAAGTATAATACACAAGATGGCATAGGTCAAGAACGTAGCTGACCTTTTCTATTGTTCCTCCTACGTTCCATTCCGCCGAGCCAACGTTTCTGAATAAGGCGAGAAAACTCGCCGGGAAATAGCGCCAAACAACCACCGTTGCTACACGAATGGAAATTTTGTTTGTCCCGAACCTCGGTAATACTCCAAACAATACAAAGCTGGTGGCAAACATTCTCGTTGACTTCGAACGAAACGGTTGAAAAGGGCGAATCCCTCGGCTAACCCCAAAGTCATATATTTACCGGAAGGTTTTCGAACTTTCTCTCCGCGTGTGAAATTTAAACACAGTTCACCCCAAAAATAAAAAATGCTAGTCATCAAAATGTTCCGCCACAGTTTCTAGCGAAGTGAAAAATAAAAATTCCCTGACTTTTTTCCACAGATTTTTCAGTCTGAAATAACATATTTTGATTGACCGCTGTGGATATTGATTCAGCATAAAATGTTATGCCTCAATTAATTAATTAACTAATATTCATATAACGGAATATAATAATTGAAAAATAAGTATGAAAATAATTTGATTTTGTCAAATCATATGACCAATCAATACATACATATATATATATAATTAATATCTTATATCTTTACTATCGATAGTTCTTACTTTTTCTTATGCTGATTAGTAAAAGATTTGTATCATTGGTAAAAAGAAAAAATTCTTTACAGGAACTTCTCCTTTTAAAATTTATATTTATAAGTATTTTCGAAAAATTCCGGAAAATGATTTAATTTCCTTGACTTCTACTTGACTTTTCTCTGGTCCACAAAAGTCTTTGACAATTTTGACAATTCCAAGTATTCCAGAACTCGCTTACTGCTGAAAACCATATCCATATAAACTATTACCATTATTATTTTTGTCATAATTTGGGATTCACTGTTTTTAATTGTATAAAACAATGAGTAGCAACGTTCAAAAAATTAATGACCCACGATTAGCACCAACCCATGAATGCAACCTTACCCTAATTCCACACTGTGCACCAAACGGAAAATGATTCATAAAATATGTGGAGTGGAAAAGAAGCTCAGTCGATACTTATATGTACCAACAAAAATAGAACCAGCGTTCATCGATCACGCGAAATTGTTAGACGAAAATAGACGATAAGAAAGGGATATCGGTTTTGCTCGCCGAGCCCCCACTTCACTCTCGAGCCTCTTTGAGAAATGACCGGCTCGCCCGTCAGATATCGAGATCTTTTGCCATTGCGCGCAAGAAATTCTCTCTCGCTGTATCGAAACTGACTAACAATGAGAAAATGGACCTCGAAGAGAGCGGAAGTGGAAGGAAAACCCGAAGGGAGAAAAGTGGACGGCGACCCATTCTTTCTTCGTCGAACACCCTCTCTCCTCCCTTGCTACTTTTATCACGTCTCGCTTCACCTCTTTCTTTCGCAACGATAGCTCCGGTTTCGCCGTACTTTTTAAGAGTCGCGAAACTGTTGGACTATCGAGATTCCCAGCCGATTCCCTCTGTCTTGGTCCGTACCGTTTCTCGGACTTTTACGGAATAGGTATTGGCCTTTTGGGAGGGCGTTACGCCTGCTCCCCTCCGCGCGAGCCCTGAGCTACATTCCCCGTTATCGACTTCGCAGCCCGAACCCGAGACCGAGATTGCAACGGATGCGGAATCGGAGACGATTCCCCCGTTGGCGAAATGGAACGACCAACGACGGGAAGAACGAATGGCAGCGCCGCGGGATCAACGGTATTTACGGTAATTAGATGTCGCGCTACATACGATCTCGTGTAATGAATTTCAGGAGCCGGTGGGCGAGGCGAAGCGATGGAAGCGACGCATCGACGATATATTATCGAGGGTGGGATAACGGCGAGAGCTGCTGTCAATTTTAATAAGTGACGTGGAACGCTCCTCTTCTATCGAATATTTACGTTAGCGACGTTAATAAATGTTAATGGAGCTTTATCGACATTGGAATCAATTAACCTATCGCGCGAATTGTAGAATCGCTCGATTAATTTGGACACATGTCGTAAAATCTTCCAGAACATAAATTGCAGAAATGAATTTCTACATTGAGAGAAATTTTATAGGTTGTATGGCAATGGTAATAGTTTTTATTAATATAAGAATAGTTTCTAATCACCTTAGCAAGATGTTTTTCTATTTTAGCTATATAGGTATAGTTATTTCGGCATTTATACGTATTGCTCTTGTTAATATTTGTGTTATTGCTATATTACCTATACTGTCTTGTTAACCTCATTTAGCCTTAAAGTATAATTATGATAGTTATACTTATTGCTGTGCGACCTATTCTCTCACAATCAGTGTACTAGGTATGCGTTTTTAGAACATAGCGAAGACTTACAATTAATGCTGCTCAAATTATTATGACTGATGTCACAATTTAAATATTTTTGGATTGAAATAAAAAATCATCAGAAAAAAATACGACAATGGAAAAACGAATTGGTATAAACTGTAATACACGCTAACTACATAAGCCATAGCAGCTATACATAAAAATGGCACAGAGGAAGATGTCGGTTAACTCTGCACGGAGAAAAAAGATTAGTAAAAAATTACGAAAAAACCCATGAATCATTATAATGATTTTACAAGCCCTAACAGTATAAACCCGTAAATACCCGGCACATATTAACGAGAGATTGTTAAATGTTACGGTATAAACTGATATTTATACTGTTACGAGCTGTAAAAAGTACGCTGCGCTGTGCCTGTTAAAAATTTCAATGTTTCACCTCAAAGAGTCCTGTTACCGGGATACTCTGTAAAAATTCAAAGGATTTCCCATCATTTTTTACTAATCCTTTTTTTCAGTGTAAATGAATTGAGTAATGTTTGCGTGCAGTTACGAGCGCTGTGCGTTATCGTGGCACCGCATTTGAATGATGAGTGACAGTTCCTTCGCCGATAACAACTGGACCGCGACATTGTCGTGACGCCTTTGTTCCTCGGGAGATTACGAACGCAACGGCACATGCTCGAATAGACGTTCTATAAGCATACGCGTGCTATTCGGACCACGACGACATACGAGCGCGATGGCAGGAGGAAATGTAGAGTCGCGTGGTATTGGCAGCCCGAGTGCCCTATAATATATTATGCAGATATGCGCAGATTTGTTCCCATATGATACCATGCATGTGCATCTCTGCGCGCACACGTCGCTGATACATAATACATTTAAAGAGAGAAAGAGACAGAGGAAAGGAAAAGGAGATATGTTTATAGGAACTAAACAGGCGTAACGCATCCTGTGTTCGATAATCCGCAATATGTATTCACCATTCCCCATTCCCGTTTGAAATATCGTTCGTACTGATGAGAGATAACGTATCAGAAGTTCAGAAATGTTCCAAAATCTTACTTAATCCTCTGTGGTCATCAAGGGTCCTATTAACCCAGGCTTCAATTTTGAATCTGACTGTACTTTTTTTTACAATGATAACTGGACCCTTATCACATCTTGGAATAAATAGCTTCTCCTTAAAATTCGTACTACGAACCTTATTCCGACTTCGAAAAAAATCGTTTCTAAAATGTGCACTATAGAACTATTTATTGCTTCGAAGTACCATATCTTAGAATCGTCCGTAGACCTTACTAAGAAAACTCAACAAATAAAGAAGTTATGACACTTTTAGTGAAGCAGGTCATTTTTCGCGCATCTATATATTCACGATCGTTTTTAAATTCGTCATTATTAGATTTTTTTCAATAGTTGTTCGAGGAATGTTCCATAATTTGTCGGTCTAAATTGGACGGATGCTGTTCATATGGGTATTTTTTAAAAATCGGCAGGGTCAGTTTGACCCATGTGTGAAAATCGCAGAAGTGTACGGACGTATGATCACGAAGAGTTAAAATTGAACGCATGTATGTACATAACTGCTGCAACATAGAATCTGAAGAATGCGAGGATCAACTACCCAAATGGCATGGGAGAAATTAAGGTATTTATACCTTTAGGCAGACTTTGTAAAATTGTTAAATTCGCGTTATGCGTGAAAGTATTCTACATTTACACCTTATTACGTAGAGAAAGTATTATATCCCGATTTCTTTGCTGAAATCCATAAACATAATAATCGAATAAATCGATACATTGACAGTGTTATGTTGCCAGAATTTTATTAATTTGTACAGCACTCATTTTACAAAAATATTACAGAAAGTCACTATTATACTTATTCGACTACTATACATTTACTATACTATAATATACATAAATCTTTTCTCCATGACAAGAATTAAATGACTGATTTTCGTAAAATTGGATAACAGTGAAATGTATATACTACAGCATATCGGATACGAAATTGTTTTTGCATCCCATGTCTTGACCAGAAAAATGTCACTCTTTAAATCCGTCCAAGTCTGTACCGAAATACAGCTGCAGCGGTCTTTGGATCCGTTACCCCTAATACACACGCGTGCACGAGGCATCACGGTAAACCGCAAAGTTGATATATGACGTCTCGAGCAACATACAGGCGAACGTGAATGGAGAAGAAAGTGGCTCGCATGTTCCAGTACCTACGTAACCACTATCTTCAGTCAATATTTAGCGCACCCTTGGATTTTCACCCCCTCGAGAGGACCGATACCCCATTAAACCACCCTCCCAACCTAGCATTATGCCTTTCCTTCTTTATAGGCTCCAGTCAAGTATCGAGTTCCTCTTAACATGTGTGCATGTACAATATACAGGTAGCCGTCTACTTTCCTCGGGATATATGGGGACGCGGTAGGATATATACGGGCCATAACGCGGCCTAAATCTGCCGGGCATTACTGCTAAGCCTCGGATTTATAGATTCGCCCTTATCTTTTAATCAGACCCGAGTTTATCTCGTGGCGGAAATCTTCGTCTAACGTCGCCAAGGCGTTTACTCGTAACGCAGACGTTATCTCGCGACTTGAACGTGTCACATGGACTCGATAAAGAAGGGATTTTAAATCAAAACGGTAGACGGTAGTAAAAAGCACCATTAAAGAACTAACAGTGGTTCAACACTACATACGGTCGGATCGTAAAGCTTTTCTTCCTTCGACACAGAAAGTAGTAGAAAATACGGGTAAGAACCACGAGTGATTCATGAAAGCGTATGTTCAGACCGTGACGCTTCTTCGACATACATATCGAGGGCTTCATAACAAAGGGGCGTATGAACCACGAAAGTCCCACAGAATACATACATAGATATAATATAATCAATACTCATATAATAATACGCATATATAAGACTCGAAACAATCGTTCACTGAATCACTCTTTTCTCCAGCAAGAAATTGTAGAAAATACCTATCGTTAAAGAACTATACTGTCAGGGATTCAAGGCCGCGTAAGGTCAGACCAGCACGTTTCTTGGACACGCTCGTAAATCTAAAAATAAGTTGTCTGTCTTCATTAGACGTCATATTTTATTCTACTTTTCATTTACTCGAAAACCATAAACGACGTACTAACGCCAAGGTAATCGTAATTATATAGAGGAAGAAAGAAAAAAATACCAATATGTTATATGAGACGACATAAAACACAATTTTATCAAATAAATCACACGCATACCCGACACTAACTATAAGCTGATTCACAGCAACGTTATTCCAGCAAACGTTAAAAGACCCAAAATACATTAAAAAGTGTTGGGAAAGAAACGCAAATAGAGTGAACCCTACGTAGAGCATACAACGACACCCCAAGCCACCCTCCAATGCGGGTCACTGAGGTTTGCCCAAAAGTCAACGAAAGAACCCTTTTAATTCAACAAGTCGATATTTAGGTACGCGATAAACGAACCAATTTACTCGAATAACTACGCGAATTCCCCTAGAACTCCGAGATTGCGTTTTTACTTTTCGTTCCTCTTTATTAAACCGCATTTATTTTTCCATGATATATATCTATATCACAAAAGTTGTCCCTCCCTTTGTGTTTGCTGGCGAGACGCGGATACTCTACCCAACTTTATTTGACTTGCTTAAGAATCGTAACACAATATTGCCTCGTTGTTGCAAATAGAATAATGAACCCATTCCCAGCCTCTATTCTTGTGGAAAAATCGGTATAAACGTGGTCCTTGAAGAATCCTTTTCATACTTGAAAAGAAAGGAATAATTCTTTAGCACTAGAACTACCGCAACCGGTCAATTTGACCGGTGTCTTATTCAGAGTTCCATTTAACCTCAATTATTTCGTAACCCGTAAGGTTTTTGTCAAAATTGGTAGAATACTTTTTTGTAGAGCATATTTCGGTCTACAAAAAAGTTTTATAGCAGCGTGGACGAAAAATTCACGGATAACGAAATAATCACCCGCCAAAACGACCGTCTTATAAAGCGCGACCATTCGGTAGTTCTAGTGTTAGTTTCGAGCGATTTCAGATAATATCAGAATAGGCGTACCATTCAATTTGATCAAGATTATTTTCATCGTCTGTAGACAATATTGTCTTATATTAGTATGGAACTTTCCTGTAGGTAGACGGAAAATATCATAATTTTTCAATAAATATTCTATTAATTTAAAATAAAGTTTCATAAGAAATAAGACAATTGCGATGGAGTAATGAAAATACCAATACTGACATATATTTTTGTTATTTTAAAATATCATTGTAAAGACGTTATTTACGTTAATTCATATACACTTACAATTAGTATCTCTACTACAGGAGATAATTTGTTTTTCATTCGATTCACATATGTAGGCTCTTTTATGATCTGAACTTGGTTATATGACATACAATATATAAATATACAATAACGGATCGATTATGCTTCGATACAGTCTTTAGATTAAATGTCAATTTTTATCTTCCTCGTTTGTCCTATAACAAAACAGACCCTATTTCTTCCTCAAGTTAATATTGTAACTCCACGATATCGCTATTGATACATTTCAGGTACATGGCCATTATGAACCCCTTGAGGCCACGCATGGGAAGAAGAACCACCCTCTGCATAGCAATCGCCATCTGGGTGGTCAGCGCTGTCATGTCATTTCCAATGATGGTGTTCCACACTACCTTCACGCAAAATTTCAAAAACGGCGAGGTGCGGGTAGTGTGCTACGGTGATTGGCCGAACAAAAACGAGGACGATCTCAGCTTCGACGAATACTTGTAAGATAATCATTTTAATTAATAATATAGAAACCCTTCGCTTACTTTCCACTGGATATACTTTTCGCAGAATTAAGGCAGTACTGTCGTAAGTCAAAATGAGAGGTGGCATCGTGGGAGGTTCGTCTGTACAGATTATAGTAAGATGCTGATCAAATAATACAGCACGTATCCGTTGATATAGACACAGCAAGCATCAAAACGCGTCGAAGTGATACATACTCATCCTTACAATCCCCATTATACGTGCGGAAACACGTTTTGTAAATTTCGAATGCACATCCCTATACTGACATGAGCGGAGCGGATCGAAAGAACGAGAATCTCGCTGGTCCTATATACATCAGATGCCATAAAATAGATGCATAAATTCGCATAATTTTTACTCCCTCGAGAATAACGGTAAATAATGGCACTTAATTCTGATATTTATTCGTACTCCAGCTTTGTAAGTGTTTCGTCGAGCTGCCTATATGCAATGATCTACCGATATCATAAAGCAAAAGTCGTACCCAACTCAGTGTCAACGGGGCGCGTCACCCTTGCGCCATCACATTGCGAAGTAAAAGGTTTACGACCATGGGATACTTTAGCCTCACGACTCGACTCGATCCCAGAGTTCATATAATCACTGTATTATATATACCATAAGAGGCACTACCTACGCACGGTTGATGTCAGAATGACACAGTAACTTATTTCAATTTTGGTATCAGTGAAAGATGTAGCAAAAAATGGGCGATATATCGTAAACCTTGCAATCACGAACGAAACAGGTCTATTGCTTGGTACTTGTGTTGATATGAACCCAAGTAATATTACACCGGCAGCAGAACTAAGATATTGATTGAGTTTTCTATAGTTGTAGCCAACCATTTTAATAAATAATTTTAACTATGAATAACTAGAACAATATTACCAGTTGAATGATATTGAAATGGAAAAATGTTTTCAATTGTTCATAAGAAATACTTAGATACACGCAAAGGAGTATAACATTTCCGAATTATTCTGTATAGGAAGCTGAGAGCGTGTACTTTCCTTGTATGGGACTTAATCGCCTACTCTCTAAGGTAAAAACTAATATTGGTGAGAACTATTATAGCTTCCGGAATTTGGCAAGTTTGATGGCCTGTTCGATTTGACGGACAGACAAGTGAAAGTGGAAGCTACAGAGGCACGTAAATCAAGCATGCAAACTTATGTCAAAATTGGTGGTTTAAACTTTCCCGAGAGCTTCCAAACACATACGAGTTGATATACAGGATGTCCGTAAAGTATGGAAACGGTTGAATATCTCGAAAAGTTTGCTTCAGATTGGGAAACGAAAAAATACGTATCTGATATATTTTAAAAAACTATCAAATGACACCAAGATTGATCCCACACCCCAACCCCTGTGGGTGGGGGAGGGGGAAGCTTCAAAATCTTAAATAGGAATCCCCACTTTTGATTGCATATTCGCGCTCTACATTAGAAACTACATAACTTTTATTTGAAACATTTTTTTCGATTCGTGGCAGATGGCGCTATAATCGACGAAATTCAAATTTTTCGGTTTTTGCAATTGAGAGTCGATTTATTCGATTCTGCAATACAATTGCGATAGAAATTTACATTTGCTGTAATTTTTGTTTTGCAAATATGAATTTACAGTAAATCTTTTGTCGTTAGACATGTAAAAATCTGGTAAAAAAGTACTTTTAGCGTAACCCAGAAGCAACGACGTGGACATAATAGTTTTCTGTTCCCTTCGGGGTGCTTGATTCAGGTGAGTCCTCTCGCCTCTCACCATCGGGGTGCTTGATTCGGATGAGTCCCCTCTCGCCTCTCACCATCGGAGTGCTTGATTCAGGTGAGTCCCCTCGCCTCTCACCATCGGGGTGCTTGATTCAGGTGAGTCCCCTCGCCTCTCACCATCGGGGTGCTTGATTCAGGTGAGTCCCCTCGCCTCTCACCATTGGGATGCTTGATTCAGATGAGTCCCCTAATTAATTAAATGTTGAAATTGCTCACCTCCAGCTACTTGACAGTGTCCCAAATCGTGCATACATGTTGTCATTTACCTTTTGCAAAGTTTCTGCTGTTATCATATTCGCGAGCATTGTATTATTTTTTCTCTCAATTCATCGACATTTACAGGTTTTGTTTTGTACACTTTGCTGTTTGTACACAAACCGAAAAATTTGAATTTCGTCGATTATAGCGCCATCTGCCACGAATCGAAAAAAATGTTTCAAATAAAAGTTATGTAGTTTCTAATGTAGAATGCGAATATGCAATCAAAAGTGGGGGTTCCTATTTAAGATTTTGAAGCTTCCCCCTCCCCCACCCACAGGGGTTGGGGTGTGGGATCAATCTTGGTGTCATTTGATAGTTTTTTTAAATATATCAGATACGTATTTTTTCATTTCCCGATCTGAAGCATACTTTTCGAGATATTCAACCGTTTCCATACTTTACGGCCACCCTGTACTATATTCAAATTGATATACAACGTAGTAGGGAACGTAAGTTTAAGATGGTCCTTATTTGCTCTTTATTGTAAATTAACTGGCTTTTTACAGGAAACAAAACTACTGAGAACGATTTTTTCGTAGCGCCTGTTTAAAATAACGACTAACGGAAAACCGAAATAATTTGTCTAGCGACTAGTTCAATTGTAATACATATCAATCTTTTTAAATTTATGTTTGCTACAATATAATACTTCTTGTTAATTACTTAGCATAACTATGTTCAGGAAACACCGTTCAACTCTAGGAGCTTTAAAGCGAGCGTGTGAATATTTTTGAAAAGCAAAAAATGCCTATCTTATGTCCTTATGCATCATATTAATATCAGCGAATTATAAGAACTCATTTGTATTACTACCATTCAAGAGTATTGATAAGAGAGAAATTTTTGTAAAAATATTACTTTCAAATTATGTAAATCCGAGGAACCTCTCTTTCGTGGTGGTTCAATATCCTGAAAATTCTGCATTCCGATGTCAGTCACGTACAACGCAATAACTCAATAAACAAAAGCTACTTCATCGGAATAAATTTAATTCGATTCTGTTAAGTAGCCTACGTCATAAATGCAAAGTTTCATGCAAATTTAACTGCCGAAATGTTACATAGAGCACTAATGAAATTCCTCCATATAAAAGATGATCCAGATGAACAATATGTATATCTACTACTTGCCCAAAAATAATTGTCAATAGTTATACCATAATAAAATACTCTTCTGGAAACCGCCGGGATAAAAGTCGCTGGGTTTCACAGATAACGGCAATCTGAACGAGGCAGCGCCTTTTATGGATACGGTTCGTCTAATGTGATTTACGTCACTTGGCGTTATCCCCCGTTAACCATGGCATCCACATCAGCGACCGCTAGAGAGAAGCGTGAATTTATCGCACCAACCTTACTTTACGCTACCTTTTCAATGCAAAAACGCGGAAAGAATTTTCGTTCGTTGGGGAATCTGGTAAAATCTTCAAATGCCATAATTATTGACGTAACTAAATACTTTTTCGTTATATTGCATGATCTTGCTTAATCAAAAATTAATAATTTCCTAAGATTAATTTTATCTAATTTAGAAATTGACTACTTTTATTATTTTAATATTAATATAACAGAACGAATTCTGCTATATTAATTTAACAGAACAGAAAACCCTTTAAATTACAAAATATATATTTCATGTATAATCGACAACTACTCTCATACATGATTGGGTGATCGAAAACTGCTCCTTCATCATGTTTTCATGAAAACGTAATTAATAATTTAATTTGCGAGACTCATATATTTGTTTCAATCAAACTTAACTTTGATAATCAATTTATCATTTAAAAAAATTGATTTATTGATTCAGTAAAAGTAATGCCATATGAACGTTAGCTAATTGAGAACTGGGTCCGTGACGGTATATGTACGATAAGAAAAATTAAATTTGATTCGACTCAAGAAAAATTAAATACTGCGTCCCGTAGATATATTCAAGGACAAAATCTAGTACCTAGAATATTGTCAACGTTATCTTAGCAGTCCAAACCTCACATTAGTACCGAGCAATCTACCCTCTGGTCTCCCCGAGACTCAGGTTACAATCCCTCCTGACTTACCCATTTCCCCACATACAGGGTGACATTTTGAAAACTTGCCACCCCAATATCTTAGAAAGTTACAGGGATTTTCTAAAAAACAAAAATACGGTTTCGGCAGTGGAGAGGGGGAACCAAAATGACATAATCGGAGACGCACCTACTCCAACCCCCTTAGGGGTAGCCCCCCCAACTTTGTAATCTTAAATAGCAACCCCCCATGTGTAATACAGCGTTGGAAAGCTCTTTAAAAATGCTTTACAACAACACCAAATTTTGGTACCTTTCGATGAGTAGTTTTCGCGCAAATCGAGAAAGAAACTGCCAGAAGTAAGTTTTGTCAATTTATTTATTAAAGGTCAATTATGTTACAATAAATTTTCGAAATGATTTCCATTATCTGATCTTACTCCCTGCGATTTCTTCTTATGGGGACATCTGAAATCTGTTGTTTTTCAAACTCAACCAGCAAGCATTAACCAACTGAAACAGAGAATTATGCAAGAATGTCGCAAAATTTCAAGAACAACATTTGAAAAAGTCCGAAAAATCAATGGAAATCATTTCGAAAATTTATTGTAACGTAATTGACCTTTAATAAATAAATTGACAACTTACTTCTAGCAGTTTCTTTCTCGATTTGCGCAAAAACTACTCATCGAAAGGTACCAAAATTTGGTGTTGTTGTAAAGCATTTTTAAAGAGCTTTCCAACGCTGTATCACACATGGGGGGTTGCTATTTAAGATTACAAAGTTGGGGGGGCTACCCCTAAGGGGGTTGGAGTAGGTGCGTCTCCGATTATGTCATTTTGGTTCCCCCTCTCCACTGCCGAAACCGTATTTTTGTTTTTTAGAAAATCCCTGTAACTTTCTAAGATATTGGGGTGGCAAGTTTTCAAAATGTCACCCTGTATATACGAATATATTAGATTTTCTCTCTCACAAAATCATGCATTAATATTAACTGCTAAGACGAAATTACACCATAGATGGTGATTATATGCGCGGCTCGACCTGCTTCCTTTCAGCGCTCTCTCGGATCAATGGAAATGACCTATTAAATGCCTGAACTTTGCGATTCAAATTAAATCTCGCGCGTTACTCGTAATGTGTAGGTACTAATGAAATGGCTCGTTCTCTTCCACGAATTTCGCATGATGATCGACGAAGCCGATTGTTCACTCGAGTGTCGTTCAAAGCTATGGTGCAAATTTTAATTTTTTTGCTTATATAACCAATCCATTTGACTGGGCAATAATTATTATCATCGCATTTCACATTCCGCGTAGATTTTCCATTAAAATTTTTATTCATAAAAACTGCGAGATACGCATATCTACATTCCTCAACTCACGTAATGAAAATAAAGTTTTCTATTTTTTAGTCAACCTCCAAATTGGACCATTCCTATGTATCTAAACCCTTGTTTACACTTCCCAGATATCCATCTCTTATAGTAAGAGTCAGAAGTTTCAATTTAAAGAATCCGTTGAAACGTATCGCGCACAGGAAGTCAATTCGATTGCTTCCTCCTCCGCTCAAAAACCTAATCCGATATCATTACTGTCCTTCTGTTGCTCGATCGAATCTCTCGAATTTATCACGGCCAAATCAAAAGACGTCCGCCTGAAAAGCTCTACATGATTCTTTCAAAGCTACGCATTGTACCAAACAAAGATCACTGACTTTCGCGAACGGAGAACAACGCCCACGGAGAACGCAAAGACAGGAAGTACAAATACTGAAGGATTTATAGGAGAAAAGTAAAATCCTCGCGCGGTATGGATGGAACCCTACTGTCTTAACGCCTTAATACCATAATTATTAGGTTGTAACATAAATTTGGAATAACGTTTTTGACGTTGAGTCGACATTGTTCTAAACGGCGTAACGTTTTAACCACGAACCACAGCAAAACAGTTTATACCTTAAAATAACCGCAAGAAAACGAGCTTTCAAATGAGGTATAACACGTGACTGAATTTGCTTTACACACCTGAAAAGACAAGAATTATTCCAAATTTATGTTACAACCTAATAATTGAACTGAAGGATAAGGATTGGTTCATTAGGAGTGAAATTTCGAGATTGAGAGTTGTAAAGCTCCGGGACCCCTCTTTGTCTCGGCCTCTCCTCTCTCAAGCCTTCCCCACCTCTTCTTCGATCCTACTTACGCTAAGCGAATCTGCATTCATTATCGTTACTTTCCTTCCACACCATTCTTCCTTTCGCTATAGCTGATATATACAGCCCATTCCAATTTTTCACGGGTAAAAGGTTTTCAGTTATCGACACATACGTTGTCGAATAAAAAAAATAAATATAAGAAGGTACACCAGATTTCAGTGCCAAAGGTATAATGGAAAACACTGACTGAAGGTTATAATTCACCCCACTTTCCCTTGCTATTATCCATAATTATCTTCGGACAAAAAAAACCAGTATAGGTAACTGTTTTATTTGTACGAAACAATTGCTCAAGATTTTATATCGGGTGGGACGATCGAGCGGCGCCGGAGGTGGCAGGCAAAGAACCTAAGTCACTGTTGGACAGTGACGAGGGGCTCAAGAGCCATGCGCGGGCCAGTGCTAACTCGACATTAGTGACTGACAACTGGAGACTTGGCCCACTGTTGAACGACCCGGAGTTCTGCTCTGACAGGGAATACTGATTGAGACCTGAAAGCTCGACGGAGGATACTCTAACGAGGTTCAGAAGTTTGGTATCAGGGAGCAGCCAGAAGTACGTCCTAGCGATCGCCCTCGATGTGGCTGGGGTGACAATATATGGTAAAGAGACAGAAATGCCCAAGAAACTTATACGTGCTGATGGAAAGCTATTTCAAACGCAGAGAGGCTTGGCTGTACTCCAAGTGCGCCAAAGTCGGCAAGAAGGTCACGAGAGGATGCCTACAAGGACCCGTCTTCGGGCCGAGCTCCTAGAACCTGGTATTTAACGAGGTCCTGCGCCTGCTCGCGGACGGTAACTGCGAGCCGATAGTATACGCAAATGATCTCCTTGTCTTATCCAGCGGTAATGCAAGAGAAGAAATTGAACGCAAAGGCAAAGAGATCGCCGACAAGGTAACCGAATATTGCAAAAGGCAAAAACTACGGATCTCGGTGGCAAAGACTGAGATGCTGATGGTGAAGGGCATCCTTGAGGAAAGAATACCACCAACAATAAAGCTTTATAGACAGTAAATGAAACTCAAGTGATCCATCAAATACCTAGGTGTCCACTTTGGAACGTGAATGTCGATTGCTCCAGCTTAATTGGGGGCATAGCAAGGGTGGCAAGAGCCGGGTAGGGCCTCGGCCCAACAGCATTAAAAATCCTATATGTGGAGGGCTCTTCGTCCCAATTATCACCTATGCTGCAGCGGTCTGGGCGGACCTGCTAAATGGTCAGACTCGGAGGCTAATGACGTCGGCCCAGAGGCGAGTCCTGTAGGAGTCACAAAAGCGTACCAGACGGTTTCCACAGACGCGCTTTCAGTAATTGCGGGAGCATTGCCAATTGATTTGGCTATACTCGAACGAGCGCTCCAAAACAAAATCCGAAAGAGCGAGGACTTTACCATTGGTAACTTCATGTTTACCCACGAAAAAATGTCGAATGAAGAGAGGACAGATCCGCCTATCAAAACGACTGCCAGAAAGAGGTTACGAAATGAGTTGCTGAACATCTGGCAAACCAGATGGGATGCCTCAAGAATGGGCCGAACAACGTAGTCATTCCTAGGACTCAGAGCTACGTGGCTGGAAATGAGTCACTATGATACGCTATTCGTAAATGGCCATAGGGACTTCAACGCCCGGCTGTATCCGCTGAGGTTGGCCCCCAGTAGTCTGTGCGAATCTGGAGTATCCGAGACGTTGACCCACGTCCTTCACGAATGCCCACTACATGACGAGGCGTGATCCCGGCTGATCGAGAAAACACAACTGAACGGTGCGCTGCTCCCGCTTGATGAGCATCAGCTGCTCCAGAGACATACCAATGAAAGCCTCAATAGCTTTGCTGCTCAGGTTAACAGGGTTAAGAGCGATAGGCGCACAACCGTAACTGCTGGAGACTACGGCTAAATGCCGTCAATTTATCATTGATCGGCGGGACAAGTATAGGCAAATTAGGCCACACCCGCCATGGCTATCCCGAGTGGAACACCCTGTATAGCCTACAAACATTTTGACAGATGACTGATATAAAAATGAGGGAGACGAAATACGTTCGCTGCGTGGTACACAGCGAATATGTGTCGAAAACATCTTCCACCCTCACAACATATGAAATAGCCAAAGCTTTTCCATTCACAATCGCTTACGGTTTAAAATTAACGGAACATACGTTGAGAAAAATAATTTGGTTAAAATGACAAAACCATCTAGTTAAACATATTTATTTATTCTAACCAAAATACTGATTAGTTGAACCAAATATTACTAAATATTACTAAATATTACTAAATATTACTAAATATTTTATAAATATTTTGTAAATCTAACCAAATGTTTAGTTATTCCAACCAAACGTTCAGTTGTACTAACTAAAAATTGGTCAGTTTAATCCAACACACAGATAGAGGATCTATATTTCACTAAATGGTTTAGTCCTCATTTCCAGGATTTTTGTCAAATGGACAAAGTTATTTTTCTCAGTGCATCACTGCTTTGAATTTCGTTCTCAGAATTTAACTCATAATTAAAATACTTAAAATGCTTTGCCTATTGTAAACTTGACGTTTCTAGCCATCCCAGTTCTGAATCTGATCACTGGTGGAACTATTTGTTATTATGCACGCTCCCAATAGGTACACAACGTTACGTAGTATGATCGACTTTCTCGTACTTGCATGGTATATTATACAGGGTGTTCCTAAATAACATGTACAAACGGAAGGAGGTAATTCTTTGACTTATTTCATGACTAAAAATTCATATAAACATAAGCCCGTAAAAGCTTCGTTACTGATCTCTCTCTCTCTCTCTACAGGGTTTTTAAATATCCAAATTTTTTTAGTTTTTTTTTATAGCTGATGCGGTTTTTAAGATATTTAGCTCAAATTTTTAATTTAGGTTATGCTGTAGGGCTTATATCATTGGGCTTATACAGACTGTCCCTTTCAATACACGCCAGCGTAGCGGGTTGCATATCGGTTATCCGCCTTGCGCCAGACACAGGCGCATGGCCCCTGCAGCGGATCGGAGGCGTCAACCGATATGCAACCCGCCACGCTGGCGTGTATAGCGGGGGACAGTTTGTATAATGGTTGTGAGAATCTACAGGGGGTTATTTTTTCAGGGGACGTGCCCTCTTTTCTCCCCCTGAACTTTTTTGCGGTGTGCCTCTGGTAGATTCTAAAATACAAAATAAATTTTCTGTTTTGTTTACAAACTTTTTGGTCTCTTGTAGTTTTTTCCTATCTGCCACCGTTATCGAGAAAAAACCGTAATAAATACTCCGGGAATGTTCCAAAGAGTACGGAAATCAATGAGAAGAAGAGCGGAGGCATGTGTAAAGGTTGGAGGAGGTCACTTTCAGCAGTTTTTGTAACGTTGTTTTGTTATGTTTATTATTTAGGTTTTTCTTATTGTAATGAATCATTGCTACAAAAACCGTGTTATCCCAGCTTTACTTTTTTTTAAATTTTTATTTCATCTAGCGAATTACAGAAAATCGTTTTTTATTTTTTCTCGATAACGGTGGCAGATACGAAAAAACTACAAAAGACCAAAAAGTTTGTAAACAACACAGAAAATTTATTTTGTATTTTAGAACCTACCAGAGGCGCACCGCAAAAAAGTTCAGGGGGAGAAAAGGGGGTACGACCCCTGAAAAAATAACCCCCTGTAGATTCTCACAACCATTTGACATGCCCAATGATATAAGCCCTACAGCATAACCTATAATACATTCCAAATTTGAGCTAAATATCTTAAAAACTGCATGAGCTATAAAAAAAAACTTTTAAAATTTTGAAATTTCAACACCCTGTAGATCAGTAACGAAGCTTTTACGGGCCTATGTTTATATGAACTTTTAGTGATGAAATAAGCCAAAGAATTACCTCCTTCCGTTTATACATGATATTTAGGGACACCCTGTATAATATCCCTTTTCTATACGTAGGATATGGAGGCATGAATTCAATAAAAAGAAGTCCTTTTTAGATCCCCATATATCGATACCCTCATGAGAAAACCTCGTAACTCCAATTCAATCTTGAAATAAGGACGAATATTCGTATATTCACAATAAATTGGAAAAAAGTCATAAAACAGTAAATTCTCTTAAATATCATTAACTACTTCTTTACTTACAATATACCACTGATATCAGAATTATTTATGTGAAAATAACCGAAAAAAAAAGTTTTTTGTTGGCTCTCCTGAAAACTCTCATTTTGGAGTTACGAGGTTTTCTCATGAGGGTATCGATATCTTACTGAATGGTAGAACCTTGAGGTTTAAAGCAAGGTCTGAATTTCGACCCGAGAAAAATGAAAATGCACTCTCGAATTTTTCCCATTGTCGGGCGCTACTAATTCATCATTATTCACTCGTTTCAGATACAACGTGGTATTCATGATAATAACATACTTCCTACCGATCGGATCGATGACGTTCACGTACGCGAGGGTCGGTCTCGAGCTATGGGGCTCGCAGAGCATCGGCGAAGCTACCCAAAGACAGCTGGACAACATTCGAAGCAAACGGAGGGTACGTGGAGCTCGCGTTAATATATTTACGACCACGCTTCCGCGCGTCAGCCGTTGCCTCGACTTTAAGCGCCCGCTGAAAATCACGGGATCGTGGGAAACACCGTACAATCGTCGCCCTTCATCCTCGCCCCCACGTCCCACGACTCGTTATCCTCCTTCCTTCCATTAGTACCGCACATTCACTTTCAGATTCCTCCATCGGGCGACTACAAGAGAGATTTAAACGTCGAATCTCCTGACGTGCGAATCCCCCCCCCCCCCTCAGGTCCGCACACGTTGTCCTATAATGACAGATTCCATTCGTTGTCGAACCTTCCTTTATCGAAGATCCATTTCACGTCCTGCCTAAACACCCGATGAGAAGGATCTGACAGATCCCACTTGAAAAATCTATATCCACGCTTAATACTTTTTGGTGAAAATTCAGTCCCATATAGAAGATTCCTTAATAAATTCTATTGATACACAAATTTTCATTGCCGACATACCATTCGATGGTATTTCAATTCGATTGGCTCGCGGATAAATTTCTATCGAACGTCCGTAGGACGAATGGCATTTTGAAATTGAAAATTTGCTTATGGGTGAGAAAAAGCGTTCGAACCCGAGAAGAATGACCTTAACCTCGTCGTCGCACTTCGAATTACGAATGCAAGAGGGTTGCGATACAAGCTGAATTCAAAGAAGCTTCATTTCTCGCTTCCGGAAGCAAGCACACCTACAGTAGGTAGGTACAGACATTTTCTGAAAGGGGGGACACAGAAAAAGAGAGAGGATATCGATTTCCCCCTTCAAGATCCCTCAGGGCCATAACTCCGTCACGAGGAAAATATTATTAATAGGAAAAATGTATTTGCATATTTACACGATGTCTAGTAGAATGTCAAAGTAAAATTTCTTGATCTTCCCAGGTTCTCCACACATACATATACATACATACGCAGTTCGAAAAAATTAGTTTTTTCTAAACTTCATATACATATTATATAGATTCAATATACCATTGAGTGCAATGGACATTTTGGATAATTTCATGGAAATGAAAAATAGTTTGTTTTATTTTAAATTACCCTATCTAATACTTTACATTCCCTTTCATTGATCGCGTTAATGACTGTGATGTTCGGAATCAGCGTAAAAAAACATGAAATCTGATAAATGATAACAACCAATTCTAACAAATTAGATTTCTGACAAAACTTCCTGACAATGGCAGTTTTTCCAAAATCTCTCACGACTATATCTCGTGCTTTAAAATCATTTCTCGCTTCGAAACCAAATATCTACTCTCGTAACAATTTCAAAAAAAGAGTCTAAAACCTTTAATAATATTTTTCACTTTCGGAAACTAACTGACAATCTCTATACACAGTATGAATATTGCCTGTGTGTATGTGATAAAAGTACAACGAAATCTACATATAGATAACAATTTTAATCCAACTGTCCAAGTCGTATTCGTGGAAAGAGAGAGTGTCCATTTATCTCTCTCTAAAATATCTTCGCGCACGTTCATCCCACTGCGAAAAAAGCTTTATTAAGCAACACGTGCTTTCTACCAAATTTTCAAGGAAAATACCTATGCCGTTAAGACAGAGCCACGGGGGGATAGGTGGAAACTTACAATCCGATAATATATCACGGCGATCCAAACTCGTAAACTAGATTTATCGCATTATCATTTCGTTTCTCGCTTTCGGAAGTAAATACACCCCAAGCCATTCACGATATAGATATTCTTTAATATTAAGAGAACAAAGAAAGCGGATGTCAATCTTCTTTGAAAATTCCCACGCATTTCCCTTCAGACATAAGAGAAACTAAATTAATTATGTACCTACCTATAAATACTTTTAAGATCATTTCTCGCTTTCGAAGATTAACAAGCCTACAGGGCCCTTTCCAATACAGACATTTCTTGATGAAAGGATGACGAGGAAGTACAATCGCCAAATGTCATCCCTCTATTTTTGAAGTTTGTTTTCCTCTTTGATTAATAAGTACATTGCCATAACAATGCTATTTATTACTAAGTTGAACGTAGATGTAAGTGTACGCGTGGTTCCTGTACCCGCACGTATAGCTCCCACAGCTATACTGGATTAATTACTGCTGCGGTTAAAAAAATGTCTCCAATAACTGAAACTTACCTCTACAAGGCATTTCTCACATTGTCACAGTAACAAATACATCGATAACTAAACGATATTGCTCTTACAGCAATGCGTATTCCTCATACGACAATGATTATTGCATAGAAAAAAGAATTGGTTGGATCTACTGAAAATTACTTACAGGGTTGCAAGTAATCATTTATTTACATCAATTAAATCTTTTTTTATATTAATTAATTAAATATTTCTTTATTGCAATCACATGCTATTCGATATGATTGTAAGGAAGAGATATCAAATTGATGTTATTAAAAAATTTAATTGATATAAATAAATAATTACTTGTGCGATCCCGCAAGTAATTTTCAGTAGATCCAACTAAGGTAAGGTGGGGTAAGAGCGTACCAAAAAATAGACGGGGCAAGTACATTATATCAACATATCAACAAAAACAATAATTTAGATTAGCAACTGCGGAAATACCTCTTAGATTAGAAAAACAGCTGAATACATACGTACGTAACATACGTACTCCCCAAAAATTACAAATTAAAGATGGCAGCACCATTCGCTAAGGAACTTGAATAAAAATTGATATGAGGCACTTGCCTTGTCTATTTTTTTGTACGCTCTTACCCCACCTTACCTTAATTCTTTTTTTTGTGTGCTATAATAAGGGGTATGCATATAGCAATACTTTAGTTTGTTGTAGGAATTTGTTAATTTGTTTAGTTATTGTAGGTTCATTTTTCTTAGTGTACCGTCTGAGAAGAAAGAGAATCGATTTCTCTTAAAGATCTCTGCGCACGTTCGTTCCGCCACGAGAAAAGCCTTATTAAATAATGTGCCTCTCTCTCCCGCCAAACTTTAAGGAAAGACGCCTGTACCATTAAGACAGAGCCACGGGGGTGTGGGTGACAACTCGCAATCCGATAATATCGCTATGATCCGGACTCGTAAACCAGACTTATCATATTATCATTTTATTACATGCTCGGGATTCCGCGCCGCGACGTTCGCTTTATACCGTATACGGACGTGAGATCGCGCGCCACCCTTGCGTGCACCCCCAAGAGACGATTGGTCCGCACACTATTCTCACGAATTCTATCGTCCGTACTTCGGAGGGTGCTTGACTCTATCGCCCATTCGTCTCTCGCTCCGTGCTTCGCGGGAGGTGCTTGAGGGAAGTGCATCTTTTACCACCGGATCGAAGAGCTGAGTTAGAATCGGGGCTCGACACGTGACAACAATTCGGAAGATACGATATACCGCATGCCCTATGGCCAACCGCGCAGGTGAGCTGCGACCTGAATTCTTGACTTCGGCAGTATTTATGGTACAGTTAGAGTGGGCTTCAGACGAGTGCGCTGCATAGGAACGAAAAGTGTCGACTGCTCTTCTAATAGCTGTCAATTCGGGAGATCGAAGCGTTTCGTGTAACCTCAAAATCGTAAAGTTTTGAATTAGTAGTGAATAATTTGTAGAAGTGATGAGAAATAATCATAAATAATCTTCCGAATTGTGACACCTAGGTATCGCTCACGCCACTTCGTAAAACTACTTCCTAGACACGCGCGGTGCTAGCGCGGAAATAATTTCTGAAACAAATAGGCATGAGGCGTGTAATTCGGTTGGGTAGCTCGTTTGCCGCTCGGTGCATTGCACCGTGTCGCGAGTCGATTCGCTCAGGTGTGTCCTTAAACATCGATGGGAATCAGCGAGTCGCGAAGGAAGAAAGGATCGTCGCTAATTAAATACCCGTTCTCGCGCGGAACGATGGCTCTTCGTAATTTCCCTTCTTTCTTCCTCGAAAACAACCCTTCGAGAAGGCGCCTCGACATTCCCACCTGTCGTAAATGATGCATTGTAAATAAATGGTAATAAGAACAAAAGAAAAGATAAAGGTAGCTATTGTACTCTTTTTGCAAAAACAGAGAGACGACGTAGGTACCTATTCACTATATTGCTGAAAGGTTACAGAAATAAAATGTTGCAAGAATTGAAGTACACTTCAATTTCAGTATGTAATTCTTTAACAATGTTCTGACATATTGTATTAATTTTACGATTTCAGCTTTTTTTACCACTTTTGCTCAAAATTGAAGCAGTGTTTTAATCTAATTAAACCTTAAAGAAAGATGTTGTTTTAAATTAGACATGAATCTTTCTATAGATGAGCAATACAAAACTGGAGGTCAGAATTTCGTGTTAACACATTTCATATACATATTTATATAATCGGCGGCATTTAATATTATGACAATTTTATAGTTTCATTTACGTTTAATATCCCATACATGCACTTTTAATGTCCCATGCATATCTTATATATGCGGCAAAAATTATATTTCCAATACAGGGAGCGATACCAATCTTGAATGAAAGCTAGAAGGAAACCGTAGCGTCTGATGTGTTTACTCCGTTAAATGGCAGTAACTCCAATAAGATTTTTAATTAACTCCGAGAATGTCTCTCCATTCGTTATAATTAGAACGAATGAAATTACTTCGAGATTTTTAGAAACTACCCGAGAAGAATAAATTCAGGCGAATCTTTTAAATATCCTACACTAATAAATCCATATGATCGAATCTAAACTAGACATAGATTTAATTTGTATATCATTTGATTCACACTAGAATTTTTTATTCACTAGAATTTGTCTAAAGATTAGTAAATAAAGTGAAGAAAAAATAATTAAAAATTTAAAAATAAAAGGGCGCATAGTTTTTAGTCTATACGCCCTTTTGGGATTAAGTTTTCGAAAAATCACGAAAACTAATGCCATAAGGGCGTATCGATCTTAGACTCATACTCGTATGTATATATGTATTTATATCGATACGCCTTTCTGGCATTAGTTTCCGTGATTTTTAAAAAACCTAAAGGGCGTATCAACCATATCCTTTATGCCATTTTGCCATTAGTTTTTTAAATCTTTGTTCTACCATTTTCAGACCTTCTCTACGCATTTCTATCAGTTGTGAAAACCAATCTTTTTTATAAGCCCTTTTTTAGCTTTTGCAATGTCAAAAAGGCGTCAAGTGGCATATACGACCTTTTGGCATTAGTGACGCGATATCATATTTAAGAAGGTACTTTTATACTTCATAGGTATACTCAGAGAAAAGTTTATTTGATTACGAACCTAATAAAAATATTTATTTGCGATGGTTAAGGAATTTATTTACAAGAAATAAACAGAAGTTTGAAATAAATAAACGTTCTATGATGTACCCAAACATTTGCTTAATTCAAATAGATCTTTCTCCGATGTGAAAAATATTCCCATTTGTGACTAATAAACTTTTCAATAGGTTCGTATTCAGATAAACTTTTTTCTATGTAAAGGGTTTTTCAATTGGAACGGGTCAATGTTGGCAGACTGTGGCGGCCATGTTGTTTTGGCGGCGTCTATCTAGCCTGTTGTTTATTATTCAGTCATTGATGCCAAATCACCATGACAAGCTACATGATTGAGCAGCACGTCATTGGCCCATACTTTTTCGAAAACGACATTTGTGAGACCATCACTGTCAACGGCGAGCGCTACAGAACGATGATAACCAATTTCTTTTGGCCCAAATTGAACGATATGGACGTGGATGACATGTGATTCCAGCAGGACGGTGCAACGTGCCACATAGCGGACGCCACAATGGACATTTTGCATGAACGATTTGAGGATATGACCACCAAGATCATGCGATTTGACCCCGCTAGACTTTTTCTTGTGAGGTTTTCTGAAGTCGCAAGTCTATACCAATAAGCCGCAATCGACCAATGCCCTTAAAGTCAACCTAACCCATGTCATCGCTCAAATTCAGCCGGATCTATGCGGCAGTCATTGAAAATTGGACCACTCTCAGATCCGTGCCACCATGAGCCGCGGCGGACATTTGAATGATGTTATATTCCACACATAATGGCATACATGGGCCTTTCAAATAAAAAAAGAATTTCGTTAATACCTTACACATAGCTTGTTTTATTCCATTTCAAAATCGACCCGCCCTTATTGAAAAACCCTATATGTAACAAAAATAATTCCCAATTCGTATCGCAACGATTGCCAGATATTTTCAGACTTTCTTTTAGGGGTCAATCTCGTGATGCATCCCTTTCCGCGAACTACCCCCAAATCAGAAATCGACAGAAACTTTCCCGCGGTCGAACCTGTCCGCTCGAGATTAAATTTTGACGGTCGACGAATTTCTCTGGAAGCTTGGCGCTACTGGAAATGAAATATGGAGGTCCAATTAGTTTTAAGCACGGTCGGCAAAGATGTCCCGGCTTAGCATCCGGGGTGCCGGAGGCGCATAGTGGTACACCCTGGCGGGCCCGTAGTTGGAAGGGAGTTTAAGCGTTAAACCCTATTATAACTTGTAATTAGGTGATCCCCACATTTTCGCGGCTACCATAACACCGGCTACTTCTTCCTATATAGAGACTCTTGCACATGGATCGCCTTAATGAACTCGAGAGAGACGATCCACTTATTATTTATCGTATCGATACCTTTATCGCGGAAATGCCGATCTCTTTATTTCTTTAAACTATACCCATCGACATGTATTATTCGTCGTCAATAAAATATATCAGTAAAAGAAAACGTTAAGGAACGTCTATCAATTTTAGGGACTTTAAAAATAGCTCATAGGAATTCTTCAGGTAGTAGTTAGTCAGGATACACCGATTCAACAGATGAAAATCGCTCAATCAGTATTTGATTCTCATTGGTTAATATTTAATGTGATCCAATAAATATCGAATTCTCATTTAGCAATCACATCTACTAGACTAGTGTGTCTTGAATAAAATTAAATATTTCCTGAAAGTCAAAAAACCGAAAATACACCATATATCTCACGCATTCCGAAATAACTCTACAAGGATAACAGCTACGACGCTAGAAAGATATTTCGGGACTACTGATTTGTGTCAATTTTCCCAACATAAAATAATGTTAAAAAACGCCCCTTTAACACAACACTGAAACACCTTCACCGAAATTGGTAGACATTATCTTAGTCCACACGGATACCCTCGTATGCCTCCTTCATGTAGCGTGAGAAAAAGAATATAAATTCAATTCTTACTCTTTTTTAAAACTGGGGAAAAAATGACAAACAAAAAAAGTTTCCCCTTCGAATTATTTTCCTTTCTATAGAAAAAATGTGAGGACGGTGAGAATAAAGATTTCGTCGATGTGAAAAAAGTCACGCTGAAAAATCGTACGGTCGCGGTGCAAAAATCAACATGAAACGATGTATATGTTCGCTCGGGATAGACGGAATAAGAAGATAAGAAAATGAACCTGCAGGCATGCAACTCGAAGCGCGATTAATTAATGCGGACAATGACTGGTAAGCCACATTGTAACATTTGCAATATAATGGCAATTCACGGTGTACTGTAGATCAAAGCACATGTACCCGGTTGGTACGTAAGCGTATATGTTTACTCGATGGATCACCGGTATTGCGTAACATCAAATGCCACGAAACAATGGTTCATTATAATTACAGAGCATAATAATTACACCGCTTGAGATCAATTTCCGATGCAAGGTAGTTAAAATCATATTACAAATATCTACGATTGCTTTGTGAACGACACCATATAGTGAAAGAAGTAAACGATAATCACACACGAGCAATTAGTGCGCTAATAAAGGAGAAGGTAAACAATGAGAACCAATTAACTCCAATTTAAAATAATTAATTTCTATTACTGAAACTGTTTGTACAGCTTATTTAATTGAGACAAAGAAGGCGGTATTGCAGCTGACATCTCGAGAAATGGAAACTGCATTCGCGTCTACCGTCCGACCACAACCGTCAATTACTACTAGCGCCGAATGGCTGAGCACCTTCCGACGGGATAGGTGTTGATGAAATTAAAATACGCTCATTACCGAAGTCATAATTGTAGCAGGTTGTATAGTAGAGAAGAAGATCGTACATCATGTACAATAAACTATCTCTAGCTCCCGCGGTTTAACCTGTCAACTAGGTATGACAAATATATTTCGTCATACACGAACTACTACTGCAATGGGCATGACATTTTTCGTCATGGAAATTTGCCGTAATATTTTTGACGCATTAAGTTTTATGTAGTTCTTATCTATTAAATCCTAGCGTGGTTATATGCGAGCATATTGTTTACGTTTTCGCAATCTGTCACGTGAGCACTATTCACGGAAACGAGTTGAACAAAAGTTTATTGCCCGGTTAACAGGTTAACTAATCATACACGTGTCCCGAACGCGCAGAGTAATTAGGCACACTTCATGGAATGTCCGATTAATTACGCATTTTATATTCTGTTTCATTAATATAAAATTATTTTTACAGTATCTTCACTTGTTATTAAATTATTACATACAATCATAATGTAGGTTTTTTATTTGTCAAATGTTATTCCTTATTTTAAAATTGTTTTATTAACCAACATTTTGGTCATTCGGACAATAAATCCAATTTGAAAAAGGAAATCAGGATGAGGGAAAATAATTAATCTTTTTTACTTATTTTCTCCCGAACCAACCAGCAAAGTGGATGAAATAAAGACAAGCCGTATATTACCCGAGGGTGCAATCTTTTCCGTAAAGCCCTCTTTAACGATCGACAGGGCTAAGAAAGCTTCGGTAACTTCAACCTTTTCCGTTAGTCGCCTCGCCATATCGATTTTATGATTAAACCGAGTTTAAGCTCCGTTGAATGGGAATTTACATTTATTGCTTAAAAAAGTGCCCCGGTCACGAGGGAGAGAATTAACGGTGTATTATAATGAAGACTCCGAAAATTAACGCAGAAAATAGCATCACCACGCACATAGACCCCCCGTTTTGCAAAGTGGCATTTAAATTTGGAGGAGATGCTTCGGGGAGTTCGCCGAGCATGTCTTTGGCGTATATACGGAGAAGGAACCGTATATCGGATATTGGGACACGCGGCTGTCGCATCCGACATTTACGCCGCATCGCGGGCAATAAAAGTACAGCTATATTGCGAACGTGGAAGACGACTGAGAAAGAAGCGACTCCCGTCAAACAGTCGAGCGGGAAGTAAAACTGATATCAAATTGTCGATCGACCATGTTGGCGAAATACTTTTACGACTAATAAAATGAAAAGGAGCACGATAGAAACGAAAAGTTTACGACGAAACGAGAGATAGTCGCGACGTCAATTTGAGAATGGCAAAGTGCTCGTTGCACCGCTTGCAACTTTGTCGTGCACGGAGGAAGATTGTGTACCGGTGTGTATTAGGTATATCTGCGAAGAGGGCCTAGGACTGTCTAGAGAGGGAACTCTGATTTCTATCTCGTTGCACAGCCAGTTTTCCTCCAATTGCAAAAGTCCCATACGTAATTTATATATAAAATTTATATTAAATTTAATATAATTATATATAAAGCTTTTATCCAATGTATGATTATGAAAAATAATATACGCCATTATAAAATGTGTAAAGGAAATTTCATAAGAAAATATTCTATACATTTTCATAATTACAGAGCTAATTAATTTTCATAATCATGTATTAGAAAAAAGCTTTATACAAAACCATATCAAAAATATAAATTTTGTTTACAGTTTAACTGCCGCTACTGTATATAATTTTATTTTTTAGAATTGAAAAAATACACCACATCAAATCGATAGTTATCTTTCTCCGCATATGAATTTTACACAATTGCCTTTAAATCAATTTTGCGCAAAAGTTCTATCGAGAAAACGTTTAATTCGGATACATTTCAAATATTTGGACTGTAATTCGCCCTAGCCGGATTTCCTCTCGAGAATTTTAGTGTCTAATTATTATCGTATACTTCAAACCCCTAGCTGTACAACAGAGTGTAACTCTATTAACGGGCTATATTTATCAGAACCCCCTCACCCACGAACACCCCCGCCTATCACTCACCATTATGTCACTAGGTTCACAAATGATATACTTTAAACTTCCTGAAACCAGCAGCCCCACCCCAGACTGGAAACTCAAATATTGCTCCAGCCTCGAAATTCCCTCGCGCTCTCTCCCACGTCCGCTTAATCTCCCATCGACTGTACACCGACGGAGACAAAACACATTCCGACGCCGATGTTCGGGATACCCGAAATCCCAAGAACGCGGAAAATCTGGCGCAGAAATTGAGCGCGGGATAATCCTTACGAAAAGAGAGAAGGAGACGTGCAAGAAACGCGTACAGCTAACTTTCCCCAAAGTCGACACTCGCGCGGGTTGCGCTACTGAAATACTTCCAAGAATTAAAATCGTCCACCTCCTCGGATAAATTATTCGCCGAGAGTGTCCCAAGATACCGGCTAACATTTTACGCTCACCTAATTTCATTACGAAACTTTGGCGGAGGCGAGTTAAAAAAATGCCCCATATTTTTATGACGTTGGCGGAAAATATAGCTCGAGCGGCAGAGAATAACTTCAGGAAGAAGCGAATGTCGGCGCGAGAGTTGAATTTAACTTTTTGATAATTTAAGATAGCGAAGGGAAGAGACGTCTGTTTTGATACCACGTTTTATTTATTAAAGATAACTACCGAATAATCTATCTCCGTTAAATAGGATCTATTCCGACATTTTTTTAACATAAAAATGAATCTTCCAAACCAATGAGTCATCATCTGTTTCGAACTGGCAAGGATAACGAAAACATTTCTTGGTTTATTTTTATTTTACATAATTTCTGGTGACACATATCTTTTGAGGCGTTTAAAACTTTCGGAAACAACATTCCGGTGAAAGAGACGAGAGGTAATCTCTACAGGATGAAAGATATTGTAGCTCTCCCCCATCTCAAAACAGATCTTCGCCGAGGATTTAATTTCCGCCGGCGGAAGTTCTGTTAGTAAGTTTTCTATTATTATTTACATTAATGAAGACTGAACTGGATTAATTGCGTGGCTTGTTTGAGCCGGTTACCGCCAATCCTGAAGATTACATAAACTTTCAGTTCAACGTCTTACAACATCCTACTCCTTCATTAAAAATATGTTTCATTCGAACAATCAAACTCAATTATATCAACCGAACAAAGTTTTGTTTTACGATAAAAATAATAATAGGTATATCCCCAAGTTTAAATAACTTCACGTACTGAATTTTATTCTAAAGATCTGTACGATCTGTTCAAAGAAAAAGTAAATTAGAATTTGACTGTTCCAGTTCAACCTAAAATCTCCTCTACAATTTCATCGGCACGTTATTTTATTACATGTACCTAGCTATTATCAGAATAGCGTCATTAAAATTCGCAAGTACGCACGAGTTTCCCGATTCCCTTTTCGTCTCACGCGCGAGAGCTGCAAAGATTCAGCTCGCAAACGTCCCGCGGGGGATGCGAGTCTCATACATATTCCTCGGCAGTTAAACGTTACATTAGGCAAATGGAGAGGCATTTAGTACCTACGATGCGAATCGCAATAGGCAAGGGCAACTAAATTGACAGGCTGCAAGGTACCTACTAGCATCCTACTGCAGTCCACGCAAGGCATGCATACGAATAACTGCAGAAAAATGCACTTCATAAATACTATAAGTACTGAGAAAAAATTTGAATTGAACCAATTAAACGTGTTTTTGAATAGTTCTACACTGAGAAAAATAATTTACCGATCCAAGTAACCGTCGACATAAATAGTGCCAAAAACATATTTATTTAAGTCAAACATATTGTCGTTGAATCAAGTATATGCTATTCGAATCGAGTACGAATTAAGTGTCGATTCATTCAATTAAATAAGCATACACTACTTGTCTTGAGCAGGGGAGAACGGGGTTAGTTGTAATACTTTTCATATTGTTGCCTGTAACTTGGTTCTAATAAAAAAAATGGAAAATATTTTATCATGAGCATTTAGCTCATTTATTCAGCTACCATTCCTAATATTAAAGTAGTAATTCAATCAATAAATTAGAAATAAATCCACATTTAGCGAACAAAATCGGGTGTTACTTTTTGCCCCTTCGTTGAGGCTAATTATAACAGTCATGGGGCAAGTAGTAACAGAAATAAATTGTTATGATTATTGAGGATAAGTACTCGTATAATAAACATCAGTCTTTCTTAGTTACCTAAATACATACATCTCAAAGGTTTCATAGATCCTCATTCTAATATATAATAACATATCTATGATAAAACTTAGACACGGTAAATTATTCAACGTTTCATTTTCTGTTTGGTAACGCGATAGTAAGAACATGTTAGAACTTGCCCCAAGAAATTGTTACTTTAGGCCCCATACAGTCATTTTCACTATAAATTGAAACAAAATCAATAGGGTTCATATATTATAAATAAAACATGCTTGTTACCGTGGAAGACTTACGTACCTAGTATTACGTAGTCATATATTGCACATAGAGCATGATAGTAAAAAGTACAAACCAAAATTATAAAAATGAAAATTCAAACCTATGCGTCAGAATTTCACGTCACACATAAAATTCTCTCCGATGAAGACGCAATGTTGACTGATCGATTGGGACAGCTGTTAATGACTCTTAAGCTTGCCTAAAAGGCGATTTCATACATTGCGGAAAATTACATCACCCTATAAAACGCATGTTACTACTTATTCCTGTACAACTAGCCCCGCTTTCCCCCAAATATGTTCTTAGCACTATTCATGTTGACGGTTACTTGGATCAGTAAATTATTTTTTTCAGTGTAAGAGCACATTTATTCGATCAGAATGAGTGTCCATTAAACGTATATAAATATTATTGATTTAATTGAATACTATATTTGGACCTAATCGATATTCATTCGAATCGAATAAATGTGCACTTAGGACTATCCAAAAACACGCTTATTCGATGAAGCAAATTTTGTTCTCAGTATACGATATAATTTACAGATCTATCAAAAATAGGCTGCAGTCTATTTCGAACAAAGTATCGAATAATAGTAACGGAGAAAATTGATTAAAACTTTGCACTTTACCCCACTCGGCGTCACATTTGTGTTGAGCAAAAAAGGTACCTACATCAGATCTCGATCTCAAAGACGATCAATCAGAATCACCAGTCCTGACTTGTTAACCACAGCCGAACCTCGGAGAACCAGACTCGAGCAAAAAGTACAACCAGACGTTCTTCATCCCCAAAAAAAAGTGTCAAGAAGAATCGGATCGTATATAATACCATCACCCTTCTGCGATTCCCTTCCCCGAGGTTCGCGTCACATCCACCCCTAATCTCCTTACACCGCATGCCCAAACTATACCCTCGATTAGAAAGACTGATAGAACTAACGGAGGCCTTTTATACTCGTACGAATTTCGTGGAACGATAACAGTCTGCAGCCGAATGCTCGTCTCGATACAGCTTTATCGGATTTCGATTACAAACGGAAGTAACTGCACGATTCCCTACTCGTGTCGATAACACTGCTTCCAAATGGTGCAAACAAGAGCGATAACTTTTTGGCTGACCGAGCAAATGTGCGGCTTGAAACGAGAGACGGAAAAACCTAATCCGCGTATACTTTTTCTCATTTGTGAAAGAAAAGTCTGATCGTGTGAACTTTCGTTTTCTTTCAGCATCAGGAAATCGTTTAATTTCCCCTTGATTTTTCTAATCAAAATTATTTTTCTTTACTCAATTCTACGAAAGATAAGAAGTAATTGAAACACAAAGAAAGGCACCGAGTTAGACGCTACGAAAATATTAACAGTGTTATCGAAGGTCAGAAATGTCGCTGCAATAATACACGGAGAGAAATAATCACTAGTGTCAAAGAAATATGCTTTGAATCAATAACATGTGATTTTACAAATTTTTAAGAACACAAATTCTTGGTCGAAGAATATACATTCTTGATTCAAGAATACCTTCGTTGGAATAAGAAATTCTTTCTGCACGAAGAAAAAATTACTCAATATTTTCTTGCACGGAGAAAACCATGGCTTGATCCTAGAATTATATCATGTTTTTGATCGAAAAAAAAAAAAAACATTTTTTAGCATCGGCAATTATTTATCTCACTGTAGAAAATATGATTGCAGCAGTTATTTGACTAACTACAGCAGCGATACTTCTTTTCATTAAAATTTTATATCGAACGATTCGTAAATTAACGCGTAAATTTCAAGCAGATTGCTGGAAAATCAAATGAGTCGAGAGGGAAGGTGGTGGAACAATCTTAGGCCTGATTCGCTAAACTCTGGAATCCGATGGCTTCGCTAATGAAACGTCTAGTCCAGTTATCTTCCCGCGAACCATTATGCGACCTTTTCGTCTTTCTCTTATCCGCGTCGAGTTCGATCAACGTTTATCGCCAACACTCGGCGCTCGAAAATTTCCTCCTCTATCTCTTTGAGCAATTTTACATTTGCGTCGACCAGTCGGAGAGAGACGCGCGAAATCTAACGTCGAAACTCGATCAAGTACTCCCACTGCGAGTAAGTGCGGAGAGAATTTGAATAGAAGGTCTTTGCGGAAATCTTCTCCCGGAAAAATAAGGTACCTACGCGGCACTCGCGGCTGGATATTCGAAAGTCGTACGGCCCCGGGGAATAATAGAGAAACTTTTGCGAGGGATATTCGGTAATATAAGGGACGATGGAAGGGATGAAAATCTTCGCGGTATAATGCGCCTGGTCTCGGAAAGATATTGACGCGTTGCGGGCGAGTTCTCCTTGGCCTCAATTACACCATGGTAGAAATTTGGGTCTTTTTTCCAAGAGCCGCAAATCGAGCCAAGACGATTATTGTTATAAATTCTTTAACTGTAAACGCGATATTATTTACAGAATTTGTAATAATATTAAGCCTTTGAATAAAATTCAGAATTATTCAGGAAAAAATAATAATTCTTTAACAAAATTTTAATCGAGACATTTTTAACTAGTACCTACGAATACACGTGTAGGTTAATTTTACAAACGAAACCGTATATAGTGTTATAAAATTAATGAGAATCACGACAAACATTAGTTTAATAACCGCAATGACGCCTGTCATTCTAACAAGACAGAATCACTCAACTTGAAATGAAACTTTCATTCGCCCTCTTAAAGCGGGATTCCTGCAACTCATCGAAAAAAGGGATGAATCACCTACAGCAGCATATTCTCTCTTTCTCTCTCGACTGGAAGTTCTTCAAAGGGACCATCCCGATTCAATTGATATCCGAAATTGGATATAAAACGAATGGAGCTTGAGCAAAGTGCATGCAAGAAAAGAGTGGTAGTACGACATGCATGAGATATCCCAATGTTTCGAGACAACGAACCGAGTATACTGCGAGATCCGTACGTAGGTATACTTATACATTTAAAGGAGATTAGCCGAATTTGGACCATCGCCTAGGTTGAACCACCCCTGTGACTAGAACTGTTACTGCCCGTTACAAATATAACCGTCAGAACTAATGGAAAAAGTGCGTCATCCAACTCCAAGTCTGAACATATTATGTATTATATAGGTATGTATCCAACTAACCAAACAACGCAAGATATCCTATAATATTATTCTATGTAGATGCAGAGATGGTCCAACCTAGGCGCCGGTCAAAATTCGGCTACTCTCCCTTACCAGTTCTACAAATTCGGAACATATACTATAAATTCAACGAAGAGTCGCGGATCGCGTAGTCAGCTACACTGAAAAAAGAAATTTGCTTCATTCAACCATCGGAGGAGTTGAATACCGCGAACCTCACAGTGTAATTGTTTCAAGTAGATATTCACTTGCTTCACAACTTCAATTTGGTTGCTTCAATTATATTTATTTTTCCTCACTCATGCCCATTTTGAGGCCTTTTCCAGCATATTTTTAGACCGTAAGATGGCGTTTTTCCCGCGTGATACCGACCGGGAGTCCGCAGGCTGTCAAAAGATTGCTTAGTCCGAAGTGGGTCCTTTTTCCAAACTGATAAACGTAACGTGAAATGAGCCGTGTATACTTCTGTTTGTTTTGTTTTAAGAAATGGGCATTCGCGAGGAAAAATAGTATACGTCGTTCGCGGCTGAAATCCTCGGATTTTTAAGACTGTGTTACGACCTAATTAAACACAGTCGGAAAAAACCTCGGATTTCTGCCTTATGACATAAGATACTATTTCCTTACATTCTTATGGCATTGAAGCTTTTGCACCGTGAGGTTCAACGTATTCAACGAGTTTTTACAGTGTACCTAGATCACAAGAATTCTTGAGGTATTTTATACCTAACAACCAGGAGTATCATTTCATTCCGCGCTGCACCCGCGCGCCTCATCGTAACGACGCAGTCTGATTACACTTCTACGACGACTACTTACTGCGTGTACAAGGATCCTCTCCCGGGAGCAACTCCTGACTCCTCGGAGATAAGAAAAGCAGTCGGATTGTGCGAAGCACCCATACGTGGCCTAATTGCGCCTGCCCCCGTGTCCCGCGCGCGTCCTCGTCAAAGAGCCGACGAGATTGCTCGTTATCCGCGCCGGCACGACAGTCCCGATGTACCAAAATTGCTGAAGATTTGAAATGTCGACGAGCCACACGAAAAGTGGCGTCGACGTGAAGTCATTCGTCAAAGACGAGGACCGTGGAAGCCCGTCGCGTTTCTTCGCGTCGAGATCTAAAGCCGAAAATCCCTGTGCCTCGTCGCAGAGGGGTGAAAAGAAGGGCTTCTGCCAGGAATATGGATCGGTGAAAAATACGTGACCATGGAAATACATCGCTCAGAGAATAAGAGCCCGACTGGAGCATTCTATGGAACACGTTTCGTGATAATAATTAATTGCGTGGGATGATCCAGCGTTCATCCCCCGTAGGAGAAACGTGAAGTGACGGTCGATGAATTGGTAACGTCGAACCACCGTCGTTTCCGTGATTCCCGATATTTCTTCCTCACTGTAAAAAAGAATTCTATTAAATCGAATATAATTGTATAAAAAGCTTTTATTCAATACGTGATTATGAAAATTAATATACTCCGTTCTCAAATTTATAACGGAAATTTTATAAGGAAATATATTAATTTTCATAATTACGAGGTACATTAATTTTCGTAATCACGTATTGAAAAAAGGCTTTATACAAAGGTATATTAAAAATACTACATTTTTTTACAGTGCTCGGCGTATCGAGCGCGCCGGAAAATATTTCAAACAAAATGCTATACTACAACAAAACGAACACGGGCGACGAAAAACGAAATCAAATTCGTCGTGCGAAAGGAATTTAATCATCCTGTACAGGAAGCAACGAACGATAACGACAATTTCACGGGAGACGTGAGTCTGAGAGTGAAATTGGAGATAAGTTGAGAGATGGTTTCGTATAGGGACGAAGCCCCGTCGCGTTCGCTACGAGCTGACGTAGAGAGCGTTGAATCCCTCCGATTTTCCTATCCCGACGTATTCACATCGCCTGGTACCGACGCGTACCTACGTGTGACTCCGTCCTACGGAGAGTAAGTACATTACTACCTACATACATAATAGCCTGCCCACATAGAAAGAAGCACATGTAAGTAACGTTTTTCTAATCATCGAATGCATCCTACAATCCTCTTACCGTGTTATCCTATTAATATTCCTGACTCTCTGCGCAAATGTAGAAAAATGTGAAAAAAAGAAAGCGGTTGCTTTAGACAACCTCGCGCCATCATTATTTATAATGGAAAGCAGAGGTCGACTTACTATTTTATTCGACTTTCTCCAATCTAAATAAATAAATATGTTTTATTATTTTTTCCGAACTTATAATTCTATCTGCAATTTTCCAGAATTCGAATCATATACATTCGACTCGACTGACGAATACAAGTGGCTAATTTCTTTCGAAAATTGAATGATAATTTCTAAATTTAAAGCAGACAAAATAAATGATAATCAACGAATAGTAGCCGACCGTACGACGAATAGTAGCTACTATTCGCTGATTCATTCATTTTGGCTAATTCATATTAAGACAGCATGGGATTATTTATACTCGCGCCAGATGGTCATTTCATCCTCATCGCGTTATATCCGTACAAAACTGCGTTTTACCTCAGCTTTAGAAGATAAATACTCTTTTCGCGCTCGCGTGCTTTCCGTAATAGTTTTGATCCGTCAAAGGAAAAGCACGCGATAGCTCGTGAAAAAAAGTCTCCTAAATCTCGTGCATTACGAAATTAAAATTTAAAGCACCTGGCTCGCGTGCTTCCACGTTTGATGCTCGCGAGGTGCTCATTCTACAAATTAACCCGATCGTGCTCAGATGATCACGAACAGATTTAAATTAGAATTTGTGTGTGTATACTTCCAACTTTAATTTCGATCTGCTTGACCTCAGACAAAATTGAAACTCTATTTCCAGCCTGATTATTCTACATAACAGACGTTCTGATGAAAAGTCATTACAATTTATAAATGATCAATTTCACAAATTCCAAAATTTGCTATATTATAACAAACCTATTATCAGATTTATAGAATTTTAACAGCTGAATATTACTGATAGTATTACAGAGAATAGTTTATACTTTATATTAGTACACAGTGTGTTATATATGGAGAATATCAAAGTGAACTATTATCCCTCTCTTTCTTTGCTTTTAATTTATATTCACTTTTATAACTCCGATAGCAAAGCGTGCATTTGCACGCTAGAAGCACACAGTGACACGTAATGGCATCACCGTAGTGTGTTCGTGTGACGTGACACAAATTAAGAGCATCGTGGCTACATAGTGAACACACTTAGGGCCGGTTGTATAAACGCGGTGAACTGTAGTTCAGCTTGAACTCTGGATCGAGCATCGTTTTGGTGTATTTTGTGTGACACAAAATATACCAAAACGACGCTCGATCCACAGTTGAAGCCGAACTACAGTTCACCGCGTTTATACAACCGGCCCTTAGTGGTTCACGGCGGGAAGAGAGACCCAGTGTTTAAATTCAGTGCAGTCACGGAGCCTTAACGACGTGCAAACACTTCGTAAATTTATTGTGAATGCACTGTGTCTTCACAAAATTTTTAAATTAAAAAATAACAAAATTGTTATAATAATGATGTTTCAAACAGTGCAAATTGTACCGAATTATTCCATAAATAATGAATGATTAATTATCATAATCGCTACTGTTTTGAAAAAGAAAGTATCAAATTATTTTATAAAATTTAATGAGAACCTTCGAGAGCAGTCACTGTCATGTAGATATGACTGGAGTCGACCGTCGGTGGCTCAATTGGTAGAGTGCGAAAGCATTCCCAGTTTCGAAGCAGCTCGTCCTAAAGACCGCAGGTTCGAGTCCCGGTAGGGTATGAAAAAAAAAACCGACACCACAAGGCGGGTTGGCAGGCGGGTCGGCAAGGTAGCAGTGTAAAGTCACTGCGTGCGTTTCCTTTTTGCAAAATCACGAACAGGTGAGAGTTATGAAAACCTAATTTGAACCTAAACTTGCGAAGAGTGGAAATATTCACGCAGTTTAGATTCAAATTAGGTTTTCATTGCACAGACATCCGGATCTTGAAAACCAACTTTCAACCTCGAGATCCTCAGTGAGGATCCAGAGGTTCAAATTAGAATTTAAATTTCGACTCGGGAATTCAGCGAAGCCATCAGCTTTCGGTATACGATCGATACTTCAGTACCACCCAATAAGTTAATTTTTAATGAGATATGAAAAACGACGATACACCGGAAGCACCTCGATACGAGTTCGCCTTAAGCGTCTTAGGGGTGAAAGGGGTGAACGCAACCCTCTTCGCCAAAGATATCTATACCTATCTAGAGCTGAGAAGGTAAGGTCTATAAATAGCAACCTCTCTAAATAGACGGCGGCGCACGATAATAGAAATACTCGCGAAAGGGGAAGCTCCCCTTTAACTAAAAAGATTCTACTACGCGAGTAATATTCTGTATAATAACGAATACTGTCAACAGCAGGAGCTCGCCGAAAAGCTATTGCGCAACTGGGCCAAAAAGCACTCTATCCGAACGGACGAGCTTAAACGTATAAGCTATCCGTTATAAATTGCAAGCTCGGCTTACAGCGGTGCTTTAGGCTACACGGTAACGACGTCCCTCTCGAAGATCGGACAAATGCTTCGCGATGAAAGGGGAAGTTTCTTAGAATGCTAATGTATTTAACTGTGCTGAACTGCATAATGGATGATACCTTATTGTACATAAGGTATAATTTAAATACAATGCCCTTTACGCGTAAGTCTATTCTAGGTTGTTCACACGGACGTATACGTAGATGGACTGATTCAACAAAATTGCTATCAAATTTTAGCCGCTTAATAAACCAAAGTTAATTAGGAAACTTCAAATCCCCGAAAGTTACACCGCGTAACTACTTCACCCCGACTGCAGCCATCGCTTCATGGCTATTCTAGGGACAAGTAGATAGGGCCACGTGATATACGAGGGGTGTCTCAAAAGTAAGTTCCACTATTTTTTAAACCCGTTTGGTTGGCGGGAAACGTTTGAAATTTGGAGGAAATATTTGAGGAGGGTTCATGCAAAAGCAGACATGTCCATTTATGAAAACGTCTGTTTCGGAGCATAGAGCGCCATTTTGCTCTAGCAAGTAGCACGTGTCCACTTGCAAGTTCTGACAGGTCGCAAGCACTTCCGCTGAGAGCACAAGTTTGCAACAAGTCAACTTGCAGCGCTGTTTACACATGTTGCAAGTGCTGTCTGACAGCCAAATTTGCGCAATTTATTGCAAGTGGACACGAGCCTTAACAGTACGGACAATGAAAAATGTGTTTGATTTGATCAAAGAAAAGATACAAATATACGTCTACACTGAGAAACAAATTTACTAGAGTCAATTAGATATGTTTTTGAATAGTCCTAAGAGCACATTTATTCGATTAAAATGAACATCAATTGAACGTATATAAATATCGTATTATTGATTGAATTTAATATTATTTCGATTAAATTGATATCTATTCGAATCGAATAAATGTGCTCTCAGGGCTATCCAAAAATAAGTTTCCTTTGATCAAGCATATTTTTTTCTCAGTGTATATAAGTTGAAAAAAAAACTTATTTCGTATATTTATATATATATACAGTATGTCCCGTGGATATAAAATGCAAGTATTTGAATTTCCCCCACATTTGACTTTGGTAGTGCTTAAAACGGTGCTGTAGTTAGAGTTGGCTTCAGAAGAGTGCGCTGCGTTCTTACAAGCCGTGTTTCCGCGAAACCAGTATGATTATTTCTCATCACTTCTACACATTATTTACCATTATTTACAAATTCAGTTAATTTCGAGGTTAGACGCTTCGATCTCCCGAATTGACAGTTCCCGGGAAATCAGACGTTTTACACTTTTCGCTCTCGAAACACGGCTCGTAAGAACGCAGCGCACTCTTCTGAAGCAAACTCTAACTACAGCACCGTTCCAAGCACTACCAAAGTCAAATGTCAGGGAAATTCAAATACTTGCGTTATCCACGGGACATACTGTATATATGTATATAAATATAATACTGGGAAAATGATACGTGAGAATATCATTTTTTCCAATTTCGTTCACGGCTACAATTTTATAACGTAGGTATCTCGTGTAATTCAACGCGTCTTCCGGCATCAACGGGTCTATAGGTATGTATATCCGTACATTTTAAGAAGAGAACAAGACACCATTTTCACCTTTCCTTCGAGGCTGCACACCTTTTCCGTAAGTCACGAAATTCATTGAAACCCCAACGTAATTCCGCTTCCATGCGAATGAAATATTAAAATATCTCCGTTCTCACAGCAGCTCTTTTTTCCCTCGTAAAAACATACAGCGACGTCACGTCGTCGAGTACCATTCGTCCTCCTAAACTACGGAGCGTAGAAGAAAATTCGCGGTCGCCCTACTGGAATAAATCTGAATACTCGAAGAATCTCGTAATAGGACGTCTCGAGGCCCAAAAATACCCGACGTCGCCTCGAAAAACATCCCGAATTATAATTTACATATCCACCATCGCTGCTTTATCTCGAGATTCACACCGGAGTCCAAAATTGAAGAATTGATTACGTGAGATTAAAAATTTTGCCGGCCAATAAGGTTTCGGGAGATTACTTACGAAGAAAGTGAAGAAGGAAGCCTATCGGGGTGCGTCGGACGTGACGATATTACACAATACGTACATACGTATATGAAACTCTGCCTCCCGTCACCATCTCAGATTTCCAACCCCCCATCGCAATACTGGAAATGATGATGCTACTGTGGATATTTCGCAATCACACGCAGAAACATATCAAAAGCTTTTTTTAGTCTTATGAATAAGTCTTACTAACCGCTATAATCTTTTGAGGAATTAAAAAAATAGATTGCGAATTTAATTTCTTTTAACTTTCGTAAATACCAACCTACTTTTTAACACACTCGTGATTACAAGACGTTTCAATATTAATTTACAGTAGATACCTACTAAAACTAAAAAATATATGAAGTTTATATGGATTAAAATCACCCCCCTTTCATTTGAAAAACCTAGCAAACTTCCAAAATTACTCACCCTGGGGGAAAAAAAATTGTCGCCGATTTATGTCAATTTTACGCTAAAGTACGGAATTTGGAACATTTGTAGTTTTCCATAGTATGGCGTAATTAACCATAAACCTTCATAGATTGCCATAGATATTTGTAGTTTTAGAATTCAAAAACTATGTATTTCTACAAAAAACTACGGACTAGTTCAATTGATGAAGTAATTGACGGAGTTAATCATAATAATAACGAAACTCTTATGTTCATCAAGAGCTAACTATGGAATATGATGCCGTACTATGGAAGACTACAAATGTGTTCCAAATTCTGTACGGCTAACTACGGAATATAACGCTATACCTACTATGGAAAACTAAAAATGTGTTCCAAATTTCGTACCGTAGCGTAGAATCGACATAAATCTGCGTACATTTTTTTTCCATCAGGGCAGCCGAAGACGCTTAATTTTTTGGCTATCATAAAAACATACCATACGGAACGGATCCCCCTTTTTCCATCGTACCATCAAAGGTTACAACGCTAAAAGTCATGAACCCGGAATTTTTCTATCTGAGAGACTCGAATAAGTAATTCGAGCTTCATAAAATCCAGGATAGACCAATAGGACTCCTCAAATTGACTGGAGCATCTGCGAAGTGGTTATTTCCACGGAGTTATTTGCAGGGGATCGGATGAAAAGGAAACACCGCGCAAGCATTCGTCGAGTAAAGTCAATCGTATCTCGGAAACAAGATACGTGGACCACTTGGAATGTAGCCAAGGATGTCATAGGGGGTTCAGCGGCAGAGCTTTCATTTGTAACTCGCGTCAGAGAAATGATCCGCTCGCAAATCCTTATTCTTATACCCTACCAAGGAGCGTCGCAATGTTTAGCGTACTATCTAAATAAAGCAAAAAGCCTCGTGGTGAAATGTTCTACTTTCTAAGCTCTGAAATAATTTCTGAGATCAAAAATTGTAGGCTTTCGCGACCATTGTCAATATAGTTAAGAGAGTGCTATTACTTTTGGCTTCCGGGTGGTAACCGCGTTCAAGATTAATAATTTTACTGGCATTTCGCGAACATTGTAATTTGCTTCATCAGGGCTGAACCCCCGTACTGATCATCAGAAGGTCATCAGCCCTGATGAAGCAAACTGCAGTGTTTGCGAAACATCGGCAAATTAGTAATTTTTGACGCAGTTACCACCCGGAAGCCAAGAGTAGTAATACCCTCATAACTATAATGTCTGAGATATCGTATTTTTTTGTAGCTACTTCTAATACGCACGACGGAATAAGACTTTGATCGGGATGGTTTAAAAGTATGTAATAAACGACTAATTCCTAAAATACGAGTAATGCAGACAAAATATAATTTGCAAAACGTCGGCAAATAAATAAATTTAGACGCAGTTGCCACCCGGAAACCAAGAGTAGTCATAGTCGTAACCAAAATGTAACATTTTTTGCAGTACTACTTCCAAATGTAACGCAAGATTAATAAGGCGATTAAACTTGATTTCCCTCGATCAATCAAACAACTCACGCTACACGAAATACGCTCGACCTCTAAAAGAGAGAGAGGGTCCGAATTTAATGCCTGCATTTCATAAGCCGCGAATGACTGCGGAACCAATTAGCCCTGCACCGTGATTCGTCTTCTCAATACGAATATATTACCCCTATTCACGGTGACAAACGTATAGGTAGGTGGTACAAAAAGGGAACGATCGTTGGGTCTTTGCCAAAACTATGCGATCATTCCGCAGCGGTGATTCAACGGCACCTTTTAAAACTTTAGCCAGCGCATTTTCCACGAAATTCAACCATTTGCCCGAGGGGGCGAGCCACGGGCAAGGGAGACGCGTCGATTAATCATTGTACTTTCGAGCGAGTTGAATTTCATCTCCCTCGAGCTGAAATGCGAGACGTTATAGCCAACCGGTGCGTTAATTGCTATGTTTGCCAGCTGAGAAATCCAAACGTCTCGCCCCAATCCCTTTGTGTGCAGTGCGTCTAGATATTTCCCAAATGAATTCCCAGTAAAGTCTCCACTTTTATTTCCTTATACTATAAATATTGTCCTCTCTCCTAAACTACGGCAATTAAAAAATTAAAAAAAGAACTATTCTTCACCTTGAACTATTGGAACATTTACGAATAAATAGCTCGTGCTGAAACGACTTTGGTAATATTTAATCGCAAGAACATAAATAAATTGAACGTATAGAAAAGCTTAAGAGTTAGAATGAATAATAGATATATAGTACGCCTGTATTATGGACAATTAAAAGTAAATAAAATAACAATGAATAAATCCTAAATGGATTTATCCGTCCGATCAAATATGCTTTTTGACGATTCTTCCAATGACTTAAGACGTACAAACCATCGCGTATAACAACAATATTCCGTAATTAAAGCTCTTCGAGAAAAGCACCAAGCTTTCGTCAAAAGAAAATTGGTATCGAATTAAGATTACGTAGTGATTACTTTGATGCAGAAGTTTCAACACGCGCGAACGATAAAGTCGAGGGAACGTCAAAGCGAAATTATTTCCAAGAGGACGCTGAGACGGTGAACGACGTTAACGATGACGATTCTTACAGGTGGTGAAGATGATGATCGTCGTGGTGGTAATTTTCGCGGTGTGCTGGCTGCCCTTTCACGTATACTTTATCGTTACGTCCTATCTACCGGAAATCACCACCGAGCCGTACATTCAGGAGGTCTACTTGGCGATTTATTGGCTAGCCATGTCCAACAGCATGTACAATCCCATCATCTACTGTTGGATGAACTCCAGGTGTGAAGATACGTTTCATTTTATGGTAGACGGTATAAGATCAAGAAATTACGCGAAAGCAAAATTGTAAATACCAAAAATAACCGTATCACCGACTCGTTTTGACAAATACACCGAGTAAATGCGGTACAAAATTTATCTTTGAAAATTTAACTGAGAAACAACTCGAGAACATTTTTAAGACCTTCGTACGAGCGCACGTATTCTCTCTGTCGATAAAACCTTCCATTAGGACCAAACCGAATTACCGCATTGCCCCGGTACTGTCTATTCCACCCAGGGATAGGTGTAATCTAGAATATGTTTTAATCCAATTAATGGATTAGACGTTATCGAGAGTGGTCTGATAAGTTTCCGACCTCAACATGAAAATGGCAGCACTCGTCAACGACAGCTGGGGAATGTATTCGTGCATCTTTTGACATGTTCTCACCAAAATCTCAGCCATTTTGGACGCGCAGTTGTTGTTTGACAATCGTTTGAGTCAGTCGATGTGAATGCTTTGGTGAAAATGGAAAAAATCGAGTATCGAGCTTTTGACATGTACTCACCAAAATTTCAGCCATTTTGGACGCGCAGTTGTTGTTTGACAATCACTTGAGTCAGTCGATGTGAGTGCTTTGATAAAAATGGAAAAATCACAGCTCGATATCTCGATACTCGATTTTTTCCATTTTCACCAAAGCACTCACATCGACTAACTCAAACGATTGTCAAACAACAACTGCGCATCCAAAATGGCTGAAATTTTGGTGAGTACACGTCAAAAGATGCACGAACACATTCCCCAGCTGTCGTTGACGAGTGCTGCCATTTTCATGTTGAGGTTGGAAACTTATCAGACCACCTGTGTACGTCTCGATGCCGTTTCACCCTCTATTCGCGACTCCGCGAGATGATCTTACGTGATCTTTGAAAGCGACACCCGTGACGTTTCGTACTTTGGCCCGACGCTCCAAGGCTCGAACTCTAAATGACTTTCGGAAGCTGCCTCGTTATGGAGTTTCCCACTGCCACTCGGTGGCATGCAAGAAAGCGCATGCAAAGTAGTTTAAACGAGAAAACTCTTGCTGCGATAACTCGTGGGAGGGGAACTCGATATAAACTTTTTTCATCGTTAGGGACCTCGACGTTCTTTTTTGTCCCGGCTGGCGCCACGTTGGCGTTACGGGGCACTGAAATATGCGCGCACGTTCGAAAATTCTTGGTATAAAAAGGACGGAAGTACTCGTCAATGAAAGCTATATAACCGTGGCACGTTATAACGTCTTCTCCGGAGGATTCTTTTATCGAACCTCGATGGATCTTCGATAGACTTTTATAGAACGACTCTGTACATACGCAGGAGAAAGTTGCCTACATCGTACTACCACCTAAATAATACTATCGCTGATATTTTATGAAACAAGGCAGTACGATTTAGGCAACTTTCCCCTATGTATATATATATATATGATCCTTATATGACGATTACAGCCTACGGAGATGGATCCAATTTTTGTATTCACGATTTTAATTCTATATGATTCTCTCTTTTGGAGATTATTGTTTGTTTTTTAGGGCAGCCACGGGACGGCTTTATCAATTATCTTTGCTCTTTCCTTGAGATCGTTTTACAATAATCAACGGCTTATAAAAGCGCTCGATACTTACGTTATTTGCTGACCACCGTACATATAATATAAACAAATTATCGATTTTTTTACCATTTCTGCGTCTAACAGATCTCTTTTCGCACATATTTATGGAATAAAAAGCATAGGTACATTCAAAAATTCTCTGCCAACATCTCACGTTAAAATACTAATTTTCCATGCAGATTTCGCCAAGGATTCATCCAGTTATTCTCATGGTGTCCGTGCGTGCGAGTCGCCCCGAAACCGTCGCTATCGCGCAGCGAAGCGGTGACGTCGCGGTACAGCTGCGCCGATAGTCCGGATAACAGGATCTCACGGAACGGTACGTCCAAATCCTTGGAGAGTACTAGCACCACCGCATCTACCAACTCTAGGATCGATTCGCACCTTGAACTCGACGCCTTCGACCACGAGCGCAAGCCTCACGCGCGGGCACCGGAAATACAAGCATGATATTGCCACCACCCAAACCGACCGACGACATTGCGACGATCCAACCGACAATCACCTTCACGATTTCCCCACCACCATAACCACCTTCACAGACTGCGACAACTAGATATCCATTTTTCCGTTCAACGCCTCGCTTTAGGATTTCGACTTTTCTTATTATTTTCAAAGGTTTGTAATGTTCCCATCCGTTTCTTCGCGTGCTTACGCCGGAGCTTATGATTACCTATCCCTCGCGTCCATTCATCTAACGTGCGGATTATTTCCATCGAGTCTCGCGCTGACGAATTATTATAATCGCGTAAATCCGTCGGGTTGTCAATTATTCATTTTACGAATTTCTTGCTCGCTTCGCAATTGCCAACACCGACGGTAATCGTTACTGATGTTCATACAATTTGCATGATTCGTAATTCGTTAGGCACGGTGCGGATACCGCTGCACCTACAATCGACGAGGGGAATTAGCGGAAATGGCCGGTTTCCGGCGCACCGCCGGGGCCACGGAAGACGATGGTGGACCGGCCAACCCCGTGGACACGTGTCCTGACAAGAGGAGGATACTTCGCAGCAACAACGAGTTCACACCTGGATATGAATGCGTGCGGGCGCGTTTTTTCAGCAGCTCTCCCCAACCCTCAACACGAAGCTCCTTGTACCTATCATTGCACCTTTTTGCCGCTTCGGACCTATGAGAAGACGTTGCGGCTATGAGCTGGGAAAGTCGACGTGGAGTCATTAATTAAAGGGTCTTTAGGAGATCCTAGCGACTTTTTCAATTCGTCAACCGTGTTGTCCGAAATTCGGAAGAAGGAAATCGAGGACATGGGGGATCATCGAGATGCGAAACCTCGATGGGGCGCGAGACGAAAAAGATTTTGTTGGAGTATACCGAAGAAGAGTTCGGAGAAGACGCGAAGTCGCCGAGAGGAGACTGGAACTCGACGCAAGTTCGTAAAACTTGCTTCGGACTGCAGCGAGCACAAAGCGCAAAAAAAGTCGCTCCTGTTCCCATCTTCCTCATTTTGAGAGAGAATGCAAAAAGGAATACTCTACATAAACATCTTCGTAAGAGATACAGAAATTATAAAGACTAAACGGACCAATATGATCTACGTACTACAGTTTCCATAGCATTGAATACAGTTTTTTCTAAACGAAAATCTTTTTCGAAACAATGGATGTTGTAATAGATGTACTAATCGTAAGCCTAAATTATTTATAGCGTGTACTATTCGTGGGCAGTTAAGATGAGTAACCAAATGCAGTATTTTAATTGGTATACCTTCGACTTGTGAATTAAACGACGCGACGCGACGTAGTCTTCTTTGATTACATAGCTCCACAAAAAAAATCGAAAAAATGCTTCCTCTGACCAGACCAGTATATCTTTATGTTTTTAGCGTCGCTAAATCCGAATCCGGTGTCCGTTTGTCTCCATCACGTAACATTTTTTTTTATCTCAAAAAACCATCAATAGATCGAAAATCGACGGATTCGTGCCAAATTTGGTATAGGGGGGTCTTTTCGATCGCTGATGACGAATATGAAGTTATATTTACAAAAATTCAAAATTTTCGAAAATCTCGTCCTCCATATTGAATCCGCCATCTTGAATTTTCTAAATCTGACTTCAGATTCATGATCAGCGACTCAAAAAAAACCCTTATACCAAATTCGCGGCATGAATCGTCGATTTTCAAAAATCTCGTCCGCCATATTGGATCCGCCATCTTGAATTTTTAAAATCCGATTTCAGATTCGTGATCAGTGACCCAAAAAACCCCCTATAACGAATTTGGTTTAAGTCCATTAACTTTTTGAAAATCATGATCTAGTGATGGTTTTTTGAGATTAAAAAAAAATGTGACGTGATGGAGACAAACGGACACCGGATTCGGATTCAGCGACCTCAAAAATATATACGAATAATAATTTGAATCGATTTGACTATTTTTCCAGGATTTGACCTTGAAATGACCTTGAACGTGACGTGATGGAGACAAACGGACACCGGATTCGGATTCAGCGACCTCAAAAATATATACGAATAATAATTTGAATCGATTTGACTATTTTTCCAGGATTTGACCTTGAAATGACCTTGAACGTGACGTGATGGAGACAAACGGACACCGGATTCGGATTCAACGACCCCAAAAACATAAAGATATACTGGTCTGGTCAGAGGAAGCATTTTTTCGATTTTTTTTGTGGAGCTGTGTTATTAAAGGGGCTTAACATGTGGTACGTGGACAATCGCGTTTCTTCGATTTCAAAAGCGATTTTCTAAAAAAAAAGCATAGAACTTGAAAAAAAAAAGCTACGTAAGTTATAAGTTGCGAGTGAATCTTCTTCGACCGACAAAAATAACGTTTCACCGGAATTCTATTAAAAATAAGACGGTATAATTATTGAACGAAAACCACGTCCACGTGCGTTCGCTTTGAAATCCGATACGCTGTAATATCGTATCGAAAATTTACAAATTTTTTGCCAATTGTCATATGAAATTTTTGAACGAGCAAAGCTATAAAAAAAATCAGAAAGACTCCGAAGAATCGTAAGCTGAGCATTTTGAACTTTCTTTTGAGAAGCGGGCAAGCTCTCGTTGCAATTATTATAGATGCAGCCGATAGTCATTCGAATGAATGTATACCAAACAGACCTTTGAAAACACATCATGAAGTACTTATAATCAACAGATAGCTTTGTTCAACAATGTACATATACCCATAAACACTTCCCGCGAACAGCGTGACACCCACACCATAAACAATCTTTCATAGAAAGAAATATATCCTATTAAGGATTCTCGAGCGTTATACTAAAAATAGTAAGAAATGCTTGAAAATGATTGCATTCGGTAGATTGAAGTAAAACTAAATTTTCAAGTCTTTTAAGAAGCTCGTTGCAATGATTTTTTAATAACAAAATAACATATGTTCTTATGGGTTATAACTAACAAACCGCGATATGTCTGAGAAAAATAGTGAAAAAATTCTGAAATTTTTTTAACAGCAAGTTTAATGAACTAAAATCATCTATAACAATTTTCACATTCATTAAAAAGCCTGTTATTTTTTTATTAATTGTTCTTTATACATTTAACCTTTGATAATTCAATGTGACAACATTTTGGGCTCCATTTTTGAACTCACAGATACACACATACTACTGTACGTCAAACGTTGTTGCCACATCGCACGAAAAACATACATACTTTAGAGTCTCACTGTACTTCAGTGGACTAACTTTTAGCAGGGAAAAAGCCCCTGTACCGCTCGAGAAACTTTAAACCGGACGATATTTTACAAATATGGAAGTCTAAAAGAATATGAAGTTTCTTGATAGTCGAAGATGCGTTCAGCAAAGTTTTTCAGTACGAATTCTCAGCTATTACTGCGGAGCAAAATACTCTGGGAAAACCAAACGCTTTTTAAGGAGTAATTAAGTGTATAAAGTTGATATTATAGAGTGGCTGTAATTAAACTATAAGATGTATGCGCATATACAGAGCATACCATTCTGGTCTATCGCTCCGCTTATTTCTGTCATTAATTGCCACTGTACAGAAAACAATTGAGGACATTGCAGCAAAAACGAGGCAGCTGCATTGTTAGAAATTTTTCAGGAGGGACAAAAACGTGTTTTAAAATTCAAATTAATTTTTATTCTTTAGTTGTTACTGTAAAAGTGGTTAACATGTTGGGTAGGAGTACAGTGATAGATAAAACAATATTTTAAAGACCTGCAGTTTTGTGAAAAACTAAAAAAGGTTTTGCAGCTACCTCGTTTTTACCACCGAAACCATGACAAAAAAGTTTCTTTTATTAATGATAGTAATGTACATGAAGTTTACTTAACTAAAAACAAACTTTGATGTCCATTGAACATAACTGATTGTGAGGCATCTGACATATACCTCGTTTATGTAACCAACAATATATGAGGATATCTGCACAGTTGCCTTGTTATTGCACCAAATATTTCGTAGTAAATAGAGGAGATAGCTACAAAAAATTGTGATGACCGAAACCAAGTAAAGTAGATGTCTCATTTTTGACCCAAACGACAACATTAACATACTCTACCGATTCGTGCATATAACTCCGCTTGGCCAAAAAGTGCAGATACCTCGTTTTTGCTGCAATGTCTTCAATTGTTCGATCAAAAGTTATTTATTATCAAAGGAAATATAAGATGGCGAAATCCATTAGATCTTGAATAGCGTTTTCAGGATCGTACTAAGATCTTAAACATTTTAAATGGGTACCCATAGTTTTATTGCCTATTTTGATCACTGACGTAAAGAGCATAGGTATTGAAATATTGATTATATAATGAATCTGTTATGTTACCATCTTGCATGAGATATGAGTCCATAAACTTTTAGGCATCGTATCTCATAAATATCGTAACGTAAAAGGGAATGTAATAATTATTTCAACTAACTTTTAACATCCATATATTGGAATATGTAATAACGAATATTCATATAAGTTTCAATTCGAAAATGTCGAGGTGACCTTGATATAACCCTAGCAGGACCACCCAAAGCCGCAATGCTGAAACTAACAACCGGTGTTAACATCCGGTAGATACAACCCGTCATATACATACGTCTGATGCCTTACAAGAAATAGTACGATGGTAAACGGATAACGAACCGTACCTACTGTCCGCTATAGCTTTAATTGCTAACTCCAGCATCACCCCAAGAACATTCCAATATCATGATGTTATATCAATTTTTTGGTAACAAACAACATTTACTTGAACCAGAATAACAAATAATGGAAATAAACGAAATGATATATTAAAATGGTCTACCTTGTGTACATACTCATGTATACACGCACATTCAAGTCTCCAACTGCAATGACGAACCTACCGGAAGAAGATTCGATGGTGCATAAAATGATCCTTCAGAATCGATAGCAAGCTGTAATTTTATACCAATCTCCCTAACAGTAAATTTCCCGATGAGAATGATTCTATTACTTGTTCCTCTTTAAAAAGCCAACGCGTCATTCCTCCATACCCCGTCATACCGATACTTTTTAAAAACACGATTCAATCTTAATGCAACGCTAGAATGCAATTTGATGAAGCGTAACAGCCGCGAAACTTTCGTAGTACGATGAACTTGAATTAATCGTAAAAACGTAGATAAGATAAGGTAGGCTCCGAAAACAATGATATTCCGCCACAGGGATTATCGACTAAACGTAAGATCATTAAGTGTTTGTTACGAGAATCGAGCGTAATGTTAGTATTACATTGTAAAAGGATTTTTTTAATATTTTCGTCCCTGTGGACAGTATTGGAACGAGCATTAGAGGTGAAAAGATGTCGAAATTTCATTCGAATCATTTAATCGAAAACTTTCACATCTGCGGACAACCTTAAATGTACAACCTTACGGGTTTTCTTAATACTTCGCTGCTTCCTATTCGAAAGATAAGTTCGACTAATTGTAAGAAGGAATATTGCCTGTACTCGGCATTCTAGCGATGTAATCGATGATTAATGAAATATGGATGCCCACGTTCAAGCATTCCATATGAAACATTTCTACGAGTGGTAATATCATATTTACCACGCATCTACCTTCCCGCTCTCGGCCCTATTTTTTCCCCTAACCGATTCGCGCTCCGTCATATGATATTACGAGAAAATAATCCTGTGTGTATCTTGTAATCAAATATCGTATACTCTGCTATAACTGTATCCTGGAAGATGTATCAATAAAAATATCTTATTTTTTAGGATGTGAGAATAATGAGAAATCCCACCCCACTTTCAATACGTTATGACCTTGGTAGATGTATCGTTTGAGCGCAGTGTCGTGGAGATTGCAGTTTTATTTTAACTCACATAGGGGAACTTTGCAAAAGTTAAACTGCACGCGAGAACAATTAATCATATGCGATGTCACCAACAGTATTTCTGCATGAATTAAAATGAAAACTGCGAATTCTTATCTATACAACGGACCTTCAACTCTTTATAGGTAGCATAATTTTAAATAGCCGTAATTGGCTAAAAAAAAAGGCTTGTCGATATGCTATCCATGCAGTGATAAGGATCCAATACGGGAAAAAAGGAAGGGGAGCTCATTCGGTCGACCCCTACAATCTACTTTATATGTTGTGTAAACTAACGCCTTGTATATTATTTTCAGTAGATAATTCAAAAATTAAAATTTTTGTTCTTCTGTGTCATTCCCAACATCTATATAAATTGCAGTATAACCCACGTATAGATTTCACGATATCATAGAGGTTCTTGAATATCTATTATCAAAAGCATTTACTTTATAACTATATTGTAACGAATTTGAAACCAAACATAGTTTCAATTTCAAATAATTTTGTAATTATAACCCAAAAGAGTGTAAACCATATTAAAAAGTAATAAAAATAACACTTATAGGCGCATCCTACCCTACCAATAATCATAGAAGAATAAGGTAAGGGGAGAATGGTAATAAATTCAGGAATCAAGACAAGTTTAAATGGTAAGTATAGATAATACTTCTGTAATATACCTACTGTAATATATTATTAAATATGAAATATTTTTTAATACGAAAAGTCATTCTAAAGGTCGAGCAAAATCAACCTATGTTCTTGGAGTAACTATAGGTACCTACATAATTTCGTACAGGAACATATTTCCAAGAGTGCAATTACTACAAAGTTCATAACTAATCTCTGGGTGATTACGAGTACATCATGTATCTTGAAAGTGGCTGACAAATATATTTAATCAAAAATTCACCCTAATTATAACCCAGATAACGCGATAACACTACAAGGCGTAAGAGAACTCTACAAGCTGTCTGCAAGACGTCTGATGCGTCGTTTTCTCAGTACTTTTAGAATAGAAAGACTTCTTCAAGATATCTCTTTCCATGTGCTAATAGTTCTCAGAAAACAACGCATAAGACGTCTTGTAGACATCTCGCAGAGTCCTTTTATGCCTTGTGTATCTGGCAATGATTTCCTCTAAACCATTGGCACTTCTCTATAATTATAAGGGTATAGCCGGATAAGCATATCGCGTCGTTGAAGATGCAATAACTGGTAATCCACAGTTTTTGCCAAAACGAGATTTGGACGTCATAAGACTTGCGGTATATTTGTTTACGTATATGCAAAATCTCGTAAGCCAGTTTTATAATAAATCCGGTATTTTAAAAATAATAAGCCTCGTATCCCACACACATGTTATACCGCAAGTCTTATGACGTCCAAATCTCGTTTTGGCAAAAACTGTGGCTTACGAGCTATTGCATCTTCAACGACGATATGAAAAGTGCACACGCTTGAATTTTTTGCCATTTAGGTATATTTTGTGTTTATATATAAGTAAACTCTCTGTAAATTTTTAGATCAAAATATTGATTTAATCAAGTTATCGTCAAAAAGCCAAAAAACGAAAATATTGTTTATCTCGAGAACTACTCGACTGATTTCGCACAGCAAAATATATGTTATGCACCATCATGTCGCTATATTATAAAAAAAGTATTGGATTGTTTCGCCCATAAGTAAAGTTAGAATTTTTCAATAATTTTTATTTTGTATATTAAAAATAACCGCACCGCCGTTTTTTTATACAGATTCAAGCATGATTAAACTATGATATATAATTTTTTACAAGATGATTGGTGTGGGACAAGTCGAAAAAAAGTAATGAAAATGAGACAACTTTGCTTCCGCCGTTTTCCTAACGTAACAGATAGCGGAAAACGGCGGAAGCAAGGTTGTACACCTATTAATTCGAATTTTTATTCTACAAAATAGTATTTATTTACATTACTTATTATCAACGAGAATACAATTTACTACATGTAATATATGTACATATAAATCGAAATTAAATCAAATTAAAGGTATTATTTCATGAACTCTCTGACATAGAAACTTCGTTTCAATCTTCATGACTTTCGTGATTTATTGTGGGTTGAATATTTTCTTTGTGGAATAGTTTGCTTCATGTTTCTGCAGATTTAATAAGCTTTGTTTGATATCGCGCAAATAACAAATAATAAATAATTGAAGCTATATGGCGGCCGTTCTTTTGCCGTTTGCACACTCGCATGTGTCGATACAAATCTAAAGCTGGGTCTTCACTGCGCGAAACTAGTCTCGCCTCGTGTATACTTTGTACTCACCCCGAAACTTGCTTCGCGAGTATGTTTCGAAGTGAGCCAAACGTCAGTCGGTTTTTGATCGCGCATCAAAGAGCTTCGCCTTCCGAGTGCCGCCAGTGTGAACGTGCACCGTGTGTTTCGCCGGCACCATTGTCTCGCGCAAACTGGCGGCTCACCTTATTTTCGCCTGGAACCCGAAACGTTTCGTCCCGACACTCGCCGAACATTTTCGCAAAAGAGTTTCGCGCAGTGAAGACCCGGCTAAACGTCAGTCGGTTTTCGATCGCGCATCAAAGAGCTTCGCCTTCCGAGTGCCGCCAGTGTGAACGTGCACCGTGTGTTTCGCTGGCACCATTCTCTCGCGCAAACTGGCGGCTCACCTTATTTTCGCCTGGAACCCGAAACTTTTCGTCCCGACACTCGCGGAACATTTTCGCGAAACAGTTTCGCGAAACTAGTGTCGCCTCGTTTGCGCGAGAGAATGGTGCCGGCGAAACACACGGTGCACGTTCACACTGGCGGCACTCGGAAGGCGAAGCTCTTTGATGCGCGATTGAAAACCGACTGACGTTTAGCCGGGTCTTCACTGCGCGAAACTCTTTCGCGAAACTGTTTCGCGAAAATGTTTCGCGAAAATGTTCGGCGAGTGTCGGGACGAAACGTTTCGGGTTCCAGGCGAAAATAAGGTGAGCCGCCAGTTTGCGCGAGACAATGGTGCCGGCGAAACACACGGTGCACGTTCACACTGGCGGCACTCGGAAGGCGAAGCTCTTTGATGCGCGATCAAAAACCGACTGACGTTTGGCTCACTTCGAAACATACTCGCGAAGCAAGTTTCGGGGTGAGTACAAAGTATATACGAGGCGAGACTAGTTTCGCGAAACAGTTTCGCGCAGTGAAGCCCAGCTTTAGATTTGTATCGACACATGCGAGTGTGCAAACGGCAAAAGAACGGCCGCTTCAATTATTTATTATTTGTCATTTGCGCGATATCAAACAAAGCTTATTAAATCTGCAGAAACATGAAGCAAACTATTCCACAAAGAAAATATTCAACCCACAATAAATCACGAAAGCCATGAAGATTGAAACAAAGTTTCTATGTCAGAGAGTTCATGAAATAATACCTTTAATTTGATTTAATTTCGATTTATATGTACATATATTACATGTAGTAAATTGTATTCTCGTTGATAATAAGTAATGTAAATAAATACTATTATTTTTGTAGAATAAAAATTCGAATTAATAGGTGTACAACCTTGCTTCCGCCGTTTTCCGCTATCTGTTACGTTAGGAAAACGGCGGAAGCAAAGTTGTCTCATTTTCATTACTTTTTTTCGACTTGTCCCACACCAATCATCTTGTAAAAAATTATATATCATAGTTTAATCATGCTTGAATCTGTTTAAAAAACGGCGGTGCGGTTATTTTTAATATGCAAAATAAAAATTATTGAAAAATTCAAACTCGTTTTACTTTATTTATGGGCAAAAAATCCAATACTTTTTTTATAACATAGCTACATGATGGTGCATAACATATTTTCGTCTTTTGGCTTTTTGACGATAACTTTTTATTAAATCAATATTTTTATCTAAAAATGTACAGAGAGCTTACTTGATATAAACACAAAATACACGTGAATGGCAAAAAAAATTCAAGTGGGGGCACTTTTCATATGTTTATCCGGTTATACCCTTTATTAAAGATAGCCGTTAAAACGATATTTACACACCTTAATTATTTTGGACCGTATCTTAATTCTACCATTCCATAATTTCTGTTGATTTTCTCCCACGCAGAGCACTCAAACGTACTTGGGTCCATTCTATCGGTGTAGACCTTACCCTGGAGAAACAATAAAAAGTTCTAATAAAATGCCAACGTTTAAAGTTACAATCTACTAAATATTTTAAATTCTTGAAATATACGTTCGTCCATATTTGAATTGATATGTGATATTAATGTTAAGAGGTGAGAAAATAAATGTGGAAGAAATATAATCTTTGACGTACTTGTAAATGATCAAGTTCGTGTTGTACTACTCTCGCAGACCATCCTTTGGCATCCCAAGTATGTAATTTTCCGGTCGAATCTAAGCCCGTAACTTGCACGCCTCTGACTCTCGGAACATGGGCTGTGAAGCCACGAATACTTACGCAACTCTCGGGAAACTGAAGAATCGTATAATCGGTGACTTTGAAGGTCGGATTTATGAATACTTTATAAGGAATCGCTTCCATTTCTCGAACAGTAATAATTTTTTGGTCAATTTTTTCTAACTCTTTTTCCGATTGTTCGAGCATAATAACTTGCCAAGGTAGGCCTATCTGAGGTGCGGCGAGTCCCACAGCACCGTATGATTTCATCATCTTCCTTAAATATCGAAGCAGCTGAAAGATTGATAAAATTCAGTTAACTAGGGTAAACGCACCGGTAGTCGGCCACTTAAAGCAGACGATATTTCCAGTAGTTTAACCGCGAACATTATCTCCATTTGTAGACTCAAATTTTGAGAAGAAATCTTTTGAACGTATTCCGTAAGGTGCAGAATTCACCAACGTTTATACTGAGGAAACTGTCCCCTCTATTTACCCTATCTTTTTGGCACTATTTAAGATGAATAATGAAAAGTAATGAGACATACCCGTTGAAAATTATCACTCGTAATACTGTTTGGATCAACCGGCACCGCTGGCTTACGCAAAACAGGGTCGCCAATTTGACAAATATGAGTATATGGAGGTTCTAAAGGCCTCGGTTTCCAAAACTTCTTGCAGGCCAATTGAAACTTGCGAAAGCTCGAGTGCCTCGCAATAATTTTTAATCCAGTGACATTCGGAGGGATTAACGAAACGGTATACACTCTTTTGAACATTGCTGTTGTCGAAGTACAATAATATCATGCAAGTTTCTGTTGAAGCGCCGAAGAGGTTACGATGAAATTTGCGTGACGTATTAACACACGATCACGTTGGTACACCTGACAAGATGTTCAGCGCGGAGAAGTAAAGCGTAAATCAAATTAACACTATAAAGTAATAAATTTAGTAGATGTAAAATACATTTCCTTTGTATTTATGTCATTCTTAAAATAAATAATTTATCGTTCTTACCTTAAATTAGAAATATTCCCGTTAACTCCTCCATTTCCTTCTGCTATGTTTCCTTCATCGTTTTCAAATCGCACATCTCGGCAACGAAAACTATCTTGACCAATAGAATTCTCAAATTATATCGCGCGGAAAAAGAAATATGCGTGTAAAATACATTTTTGTGCCACCTAGATAAGGATAAAGATCGTATAATACTTTATCTGCTAATTAACCCCGTAATCTACAATGTAAATTGTAGACGTACGCAGAGAGAGAGTACAAATTTAGTAGCCCGATTTGATACTTTCCTAACGCACATTTTTGGATAACAATTATAGAAATGGTAATTCTAAAGTGTCGTAAAAAATGTAATTATAACCTAAAACTTAATATTATACATTCTTATTGTTTTAGATCAAGAACATAACCTCGAAAGTGACTTGCGTCGGCGCAAGGAACTCTCCTATTCATGTTACAGTAAGAATGTTGTCATCTACTGCTATTGGCTCAGGTAAGAATGCGGAATTTGAATTAGACAGACCATGGCCTAAACAAATTCCCGAAAAACCTGTGCCAATGCCATCGGCACCATCTCCTTCCTTACCTCCACCTGTGGAAGCCCCTGTGGTAGAAATACCAGGTTTCTGAAAAGCTCTGATGCTTGCTTTCGCACATACGTTGTATGGATACATACCAATTTTAATATCCTGCATCGAAAATGTAGAACGATATAAAGCTCTTCGTTAAGAAAGATTGATTCGTCATTTAGCTATCACTTTAAACAGGTCCTATAGTTGAACCATCCCTCCCTTCTCGAGAACCTGTCTCTTTACCACCTAATGAAATTCCAGCGCCTACTAGAAAAGCTGAAAACGATGTAAATCAGGAAAAGGACAAAGATGACGTTTTGATAGAAAGTGTAAGTTGTCTCCCTAGAAAGACGTGATAAAATGAATGCACTCTGAAACTTTATAAATACATTCCCATAATGGTGCTCTTATATAATAATGTACTTAATATCAGATTAGGGATAAAGGAGTTATAACGTTAAATCGTCCAAAAGCTCTAAATGCGCTAAACTTATCGATGCTTCACAAAATACACCCAATTCTCAACAAATGGGAGTCTGAGAAAAAATTAGTAATTATGAAGAGTAACAGTCCAAAAGCATTCTGTGCTGGTGGCGATGTAAAATCCCTTGTACTTGCTCTTAACGAGCCCGGTGGAGAAAAACTGGGGCAGGAATTCTTCAGAAATGAATATACGTGCGTATACTCGATTAAATCTTTAAAGAAACCAACATAGCTAATGTTTTGTCCTTAAGATATGAAAGATTGGATACTAATGCTTCTATAGTATTTGTATCAATTATTAGCTTAGTATTTTTATCAAAGTACCTATCTACTATAAGATGGGAAGCAATCTGAAAATAAAGTACAAGTACAAAATATCTATTGCAGCGTTAATCATCTTATTGGAACATACAAAGTACCATATGTAGCTTTGATCGATGGTATAACCATGGGCGGTGGTGTAGGTTTGTCCGTCCATGGGAAATATAGAGTAGCCACGGACCGAACACTGTTTGCCATGCCTGAGACTGCAATAGGACTGTTCCCAGATGTAGGTGCCACATATTTCCTGCCTAGATTGAAGGGGCAGCTTGGAATCTACCTTGGACTAACGGGTCACAGATTGAAAGGTATGCATTGAATATTATTTAATTATGTTCAGTAATATTATTTGATTTGGTCCAGTCAAATCTTAAACAGTCGAACTAGCACGTCATACTTCTCAAAAGGTATCGATGTACTACGTGCGGGCATTGCAACGCACTATGTACCAGCTGAAAGAATCGAAGATCTAACAAACGCCTTGTTAGCATCAGAGGATTCTGACATTATTGGCGTCCTAAAAAAGTATGAGTCTAATGATGTAAATACTGAATTCAGTTTAAACCCGTATATTAAACAAATTGATAATTGCTTTTCGGCACCTACGGTAGAAGAAATAATAAAAAGGTAATTGAAACTATAATTGTAGTTTGATAAAAGTCGAAAAACTTACATACCTTTAGTATGCATAATAATGTAATCATTCGATGCAGATTAGAAGCAGAGGGATCGGAATGGTCTAAGAAAACGATTGAGCTGCTAAATAAAATGTCCCCCAGTGCTCTTAAAGTGACCAGAAGAGCGATCGCAAAAGGAAGTCAGCAAAGCTTTACAGAGTCGTTAATGATGGAGTATAGATTAGCCTGTACAGCAATGACTAGGGATGGTGATTTCTACGAAGGTATTGAGAGATGTAATCTTTTGCAAAGAAAGAGCAATTATGATCGTCTGTTTCCTTTGACCTACAATCGCGCAGTTTATCGACCATCTCAATGAACAATCTTATACGATATATAGAACACTTCTACTTACGGAAATATTGCTCTAATTTTAAAGAATGTGATACAATTTGTGTGCTATATAAATTTTTATTATTATAATATTGCAGGTGTTAGAGCAGTCCTTATCGATAAGGATCAAAAACCAATTTGGAAACCAAAATCTTTAAACGAAGTTACTGACGAATACTTGATACGACGATTTCAAGTGCTACCTCCAGAGCTTGAATTGAAGCTTTGAAACGTGCAAATCAAATGTGATGGTCATCTACGTTCTATTATCTAAAGTTGTCTTACGAAGTCTCTGTAGTACAGAGATTACTAAATATTTATAAAGCAAATCTGTATTTCTTTGATATGGTAGTAAGATAATGAAAGAATATGAATATAGTCGTTTTTATTTTATAGGATTAAATAAGAAATACGTTTTCTTAATATAGCTTGTACATGCAAATCACCTGGTCTACTTCTCCTTCAGCCTGTGCCTTATTCCTTAACATGAGTATCCTGATACAAGTTCTACTGATCCAAATATCGTGACGGAACCTGTAATATTCAAAATCATAATGAAGAACCTATGTATACCTACATCGAAATATTCTGCGATAGACTAAAAGACTAAACACAAAGCACTATTAAAACACAGTCTAGAGTCGAGTACAGCATATCACCATGTGTGTAATTTTCTCATTGTGATACTGTACCTATATCGTAGCAGAGTACGTCTTTATATTTGAAATACGCTTTTGACAATAGCCAATTGAAGTATATCAATATGATGTACCTTTCTGAGAGGTGCTCATTGAAAAATATTAAAAACTGCTTTGCTGATAGCTCGGAGGGCACATCGCACATAAAAAACCATAAGATATTTCGTTAAACCTACAGTCTAAACATTGCTCTTTTCCATTTCTTCGTAAATATCACAATCTCTTACCGCATCCTAAAGGATATCCTTTTACCAAGATGTAGTTTCCGGATCTAAATGGTTGTAAATTTTAGAATCATTTAAACTAATCTGAAATCCTAACATTGAACTATACTTCTTTTACCAATTTAACGCTTTAGTTACCATTATCTTCATTATTATGAGTATTACTAAATACTCTTGACTTTCGGATGATAATCGCGCCTACTTACAAATATAGTTCGAGTTGCTGACATTCCGCAAACGTTGCAGTTTCTGAATATCATCAAGAGTAATCTCGACGGCCGCTCCGATACCTACTGGAAGGTCTTCCCCAGAGACAACAATAATAATATAAGTAGGTTCTCTGTGGTCTTCCCTATGTAGACTTCTTGTATAGTAGTACATAGTAATAGAGTATACAGTATGTCCCATTGGTAACGCAAGTATATGAATTTCCCTGACATTTGACTTTGATAGTGCTTGGAACGTGCTGTAGAGTTGGCTTCAGAAGAGTGTGCTGCGTTCTGACGAGCCGTGTTTTGTGAGCGAAAAGTGTAAAACGTCTGATTTCCCGGGAACTATTAATTCGGGAGATCGAAGCGTCTAACCTCAAAATTAACTGAATTTGTAAATAATGGTAAATAATTTGTAGAAGTGATGAGAAATTATCATACAGGTTTCGCGCGAAACACGGCTCGTAAGAACGCAGCACACTCTTCTGAAGCCAACTCTAACTACAGCACCGTTCCAAGCACTACCAAAGTCAAATGTCAGGGAAATTCAAATACTTGCGTTACCAATGGGACATACTGTATCGTACATCCAGTTCAATACCGCCATAACTGCAAAATTGTAATTTTTTATTTTATTGTGATTATTGCAGTGCCAACATATTGGACTTTGAAAAGAAATACAGCCACAAGTGGTTAAGTTTTAAAATATGCCATATTTGCATATATGGCCCTTAGAATTCCGATCTAGCATTGTTTTATTTCCTTCTTATTCAAAATTATATAATTTACACTTGTGGCGGTATTGAATTGGATGTACGGTATAGTGTTCTCGATCTGCTGACTAGGATTTCTAGCTGGTCGAGGATAAGCTTTGACCATATTAGATACATCTTACAGTTTACTATCTTAGATGCATACATGCAGTTTTTATCTTTGTTTCGATTTTTTCGAGTGTCTTGTTAATTCTAAGTATTTCAAGACCAGTTTGCGATCTGTATTTTACTGTTTATAATACGATAAATTATGTGTTCCATTTATATACGTGGCTAGGTGTGCTCTTTCCTGAACATAAAAGAATCTTGTCCACGAGAATTCCAAAAGCTTGCTCATTTTCTTCTCTTGAATGTTTAGTAAATTTTCCGTAGGAAATCATATTTGTTTTATCAACGTCATACTTCCGGTAAAAAATAGCGTTGCCACATTTACAGTTTACAATTTACATTACATGATTTATTACAATACCCACCCAGGGGAATATAGGATAAAGAAGTAATAATTTACAAAAGCAGTGTTTTTTATTTTATGTAAAACCAACCAACAAGATAATTTTAAATACTTATCAAAAGAACAGAGCACTCAAAAGAAGATCCATCCATAACATAGCTCGTATGTGCATATAAGAAATATACAAATAATAAATTCAACCAAATGTAAATTTTAGCAATTCTTTTAATTTCCTCAATGCAAACTTCTGGAATAAATAATAAACGATACACTTTACAGATTGTACAAAGATAAAATAATATATCAGGCGATAAAGTAACTTTTCCCTCCTGACAATAGAATGGCTACAATGATGGCAAAAGCACAGAAGAAAATAAGGTACTTAAAAAAATGCCAGTATGCAATGTGTACTTTAATAAATGTTCATGTTGTAATGGTTTCAATAAAATATAAATAGCCCTTCCTCGCAGAACGATGCATCTACTGAATGATATGTAAAATTATAGTGTTCTGTGCTGATAGCAACAACAGAAGTACACTTTCGTAATATATGGCGTATATTTACTCTCAGCCTAAATGATAAGATCTCTCATAAAACGGATACATAAAATTCTATGTATGAATTCACCATCATTTACGTAGTTCTATCCTCGAATAAAGAAATAATTATCAAAAAATGGGGTTTCTTAAATAGGTACTTTATTAGCGTTTCGTTTATCAAAATGGTTTATATCGGTCCTCGGCAATACCGATGGATCGTGCAGCACTGTAGTACGTAGCATTAAAGGTAACGAGAACCCGAAGAATCCTATCCGAATCGAAAAATTTGCAGATATTTCACATGAGAGGTCGACGTTGTTTTATACGGCGTTAATACCAGAAAAAGGACTGATTATCTGACGCCTACCAATAATATCGTAACTCGTTTCTTAGTGGATATTTCAATCCACAATTACATTTCATTGTTTCAAAAGGTACATACTCCAACCGGACTCCCACTATAAAGTTTCTCAGCCTCGTCTACATTTGAGTTGTAAGTAACAATTCCCTCCTGGTATTAATGGCGGTATACGAGATGAATTGGAAAAAAAGGAAAATGGGAGATTGATAGAAATTCAAGTTTTTATATTGTGACGTTTACGTGCGTTCAGTCAATGTACTGGGCAAGCCAACGGAAGCCCTCGCCATATCCTTGTCTTTTTAATACAGAGCACATAAAGAGTTCCAAGGGACGTCCGGGAATGTCACAGCGCGCCACTTTACCCTAAAAAAGTAACGTTATTTGTTCTTTTATCGCTCAACTCTCAAACTGATACCAGTTGGAAGAGTTCAAATAAACATAAAATACTATCGTAATGGAGTACGTGAGAAAAGTAAAGAAAGAAAATACCTTTCCGGTAGTCTGGCCATACAAGTTGAAGAAATTTCTAAGTTCATCCTCGGATGCTGCGCCGGGTTTATCAATTTTATTGCCCAAGACAAGTACCGGACAAGCACTAAGTTGCTCGTCGGTTAATAAAGCATCAAGTTCGGCTTTAGATTCTGGCAGCCGAGATCTATCGCTCGCGTCAACGAGAAAGACTATAGCGTCCACAGCTGGAAAGTAGTCTTTCCATACTCTTCGCGCTGTCGATTAATAGCAGTCATTATAAAATTACTAATCTTATCTTCAAAACACCCAGTAAATGTATGGTGTCACTCTGTAACACACCTTGAGTATGACCCCCTAGGTCAAACGTTGTAAACCTCATGTTACCAATGGATAATTCCTCAGACGCTAGAAAAGAGCAAAAACATTCAATATTTCAGTAAACCAACAAATCATATAAAATACTTTGTTTCATCAAAGATCTTCAAGATGCGACAAATACAAATGCAATTTATAGAAGAAGACATAAACAATGGATTATTCAGTGATTTACTATATAGCTCTTTGTTATTATTCACTTGTCGAGTCATTTCTGTGGTCAAAGTTCGCTCACAAAGTATGCTGAGAACGTGACTTTCGTAATTCTAACGGCAAGCATTGATGACGTATTCCTTTCACGCATTCAATCGTAAAGAAATGTAGTCATTTGATTTTTATGTAGCAGATCAATAAATAACTATAAATCTATCAAAACCTACATTCATTCACATGCACTTATCTTTTTCTTTGTTCTGTTATTAGCTTCTTTATAACCCAGGGTCCCTTTATATTTGTTACCATGTACATTAAAAAGAGAGATAAGTAGATAAAACAAATATCATTAAGGTTTAACTAATATTAAATACGATATTAACTTTGAGCCTAGTAAAATTTTCCCACCAATGTCCCGTGTGTTATAATCAAAGACGTACAGATTTGTCCTATACAAAACTGGAGAATCGAATGTTAAGGATATTGTTAATTACTTGGATGCAACGTAGGTACATGTTGCGCTAGCCGGTCATCCTTGAGCATGTGTAGTAATGTTGTTTTGCCTGCATTGTCTAAGCCAAGAAACAGGAGTTTGCCACTCTTCTTCCACAGGCCTGTAAATTATAAAGACAAGCTTCATGCATGCGTTCTCCGACGCACTTACTTTGAACAGATGCTTCTATGGGATCAATGAGTTGCTCCTCTGACACTGCTTTTAATAGCGAATGACGGCCTGACTTGGGCAGACCGAGAAATGCGAATCTTCCATGACAAAGATGTACCGGAAGACCTATGAAACTTGAATTTACTTATATTGCAATACAATAAACTGTAAAAGATTTCGTACAACTACTGATTTCTATCATAAGCAAATACAATTACAGCTAACTATCGATGCTATAATAAAAATCTTTCTGTGAAATATTTGCTTTTCACTCACTTTTACCTGTAACTCCTGTCATGAAATTTTAATTGTATTCATATAATCCAAATATTCTTTCTCTTATCTATTATAAAATTTACAGACTTATTGGTAACAAAGAAGTATTCAATCGTACACTTACCAAGATAACCCAAAACTCCAGTGAACCAGTCCCAAATAAACATATTTATTGGTATGCACCTATGATAAATCCACTGTGTCTTAACTATTGGATGACTCTGCCAAAATAGAACCACGAGATCAACGAACGCAATTTGAATTAAATGTAATGACGACAGCGAAGATTCCTTCAGATACGCGGTAACCTTGGGATAAAGAGTAAGGAATTTGTAGATCAAAGGATTTCACCCTCGAGCCAAACCCTTTCAAAGCACCTGGGTCACCCAAATATAAAACGTTACAAGTTTATTACGCATTGTCACAAAATTGAAAATTTCTAATGACAGCATCAAGTCACGGTATAATGCATGAAATCAAATTAGCCCATCATCGTCAAACATACTCCAAAAATAACAGTATAGAAATCGCGCACGTTCATGAGTCGTAAAAATACGTTTTCGGGGAGACCCATTTTTTTGCACTACGATACCAATGGATATCACCGAAATTGTTTAATCAACGTACCCGACGTGAAAGGGGATGATAGAGCCACGAGAACCGAAGGAAAATGATATTCCTCCGAGAAAAGGCGCAGCTCGAACGAGAACCAAATTAGTTGGCAGTTGGCACTGGTGACGTCTACTTCCGTTAGCCATATTGTTCAATTACAGTATAACGAGCGGGAAATTTGTACACATGAGACGCGTAATCATATTACAATCGTTTCGCATTATATAAATTTATTAAAATACATTTACAATCTCCAAAGTCAGTCACGAACAAGCTGGTTTCTACATTTTTAATGTTCCTGTTACTTATTTGAATCAGTAGTCAACTGTACGCGAATCTAGATTTTATAATCCGAGGATTTATAATATTCTTTTCAGCAGTAGCGTCTAAAGTGCCGATCTCAAAATAAGTCAATTATTACAATCAAATATTTTAGCCCTTCATTTCCTCTATATTTTTGTTTCATTAATTGCTTCATTAGAGAAATTTCTGAAGTAAATTAAATGAAATATAAAAGACTTACGTTCTAGAAGTACTAGTTACTTGGCATGCGTAGTCTAGTGCAGAAGTTTATGTAGTTCCGTTTTTGATCTCTGCTTGATGTGTTGCATGTGCTCTCTAATAAATCTAAACATGATTATGTTTGACATCTTCTTTATTACGATAGAGTATTTAAGCAGTTATTATTGCCGAGAGAGTCACCATTAGATAAAAATCGAAAGTCAGTGAGATAAAATGGACCAGGATGATCATTTGCTCGATGTAAGATGTACATCTAACCTTATTTTTGTTATTTTTTAATTGATGTATTCTTTTTTTATGTTACGTCATTATTTGACTGCAGAAATATAATTTCTTCCCTTTAGAATTACGGAGACTTCAAAAGTGATAACGAAGCCGACAGTGATTTGGAAAGTAAATTATACGCCGAAATTTATTATTCAACCGAAGTGACCGACCTAACAGTCATTCCGTCACACTATTCTGGTATAAATACTATAGCCGAAGTTAAATCTTCTTGGAAAAATGCCACACAGGACAACGTAGATACTCTTAACCAGGATAAAGTGAACGATCAAAGTACAAACGAAGAAATATCCGCAAAAGAAAAGATTCCTAATAATTTTGGTACAAAGGAAAATTCTGAAAATAATAGAGTTATCGATCAGTCCCAAGACCTACCACGCAATTATACAAAAGACGATGAACATCTCGTAGAAAATGACCCTAAGTTGCAGAATAACAAAGGGCAGACGTTCCAGCGTAATAAAAGACCTAAAGAACATCATCAAAAGACAAGAGATGATGATAACATTGCCGATATCTCTATTGAAAAAGAGTTACAATGCTCTGCTCAAAGAAAGTTGAAAAAATCTGAATCGTCAAAATTACATGTTTCTACTACACTCCCTTCTGAGAAAGATTCCAATCATGATTCGGGTGTCTCTAGTAGAAAAACAAAGAAGCAGAAACTTACTATGAGAGATTCGCTTACGTCGATGAATGATTCAGTGACCATACTTGAAGATTCCAATACGCGAGATACTGAAACATTTGTTTTACAAAGTCAATTACCTTTGGAAAGTGGTCAGAAAAGGAAATTGAGAAAACCAAATAAGGAAATGTCGGAAACAATGCACTCTTTGAAGAAGAAAACAAGTTTATCGAGCATTAAGAAATCTAAAAAAGGTAACAAGCAAAATATTCAACAGCACTCGTCACACGACATACCATATATTTTATTAGCCACGTCATCAGATTCTTCGCTGGATTCTACTCTGGAAGTGAATTCAAAATATAACATTGAATGTAAGAATACTGCATTAAGTAAACAAAATGATTCTGTAAAGTCCAAAGGCGAAGAAAAGTGTACATCTGATATCAGTTCAGATTCCGACGACTCTATTCTTGAAGTACCGGTACCACCGAAACCAATACCTCCACTTATCGTTTTGCAAGACTCTAATACAAGTGACAAGGAATACGACAGCGATAGTAATGACTCATATTCTTGCATAGAACCGAGTGCAAAATCTGCAAAACAAACAACTAAAGAGCAGTCGGACGTCGAGCACACTGATTTGACAGTTTTGCCAAATCTTAATGTACATAATTCAGAAGTTATTGTATTCTCTTCGGAGAGTAGTTCTCTGCAAAGTACAGACAATTTTAATCTTATACAATCCAACGTGCCTTTGGAGATTCATGACAAATTGGCATTGACAGAATACAACTTAAAGAGCAACCGGTATCACATAGATCAATGTATCGAGGATATATTCGTAGATGAAAGTTCTCATTGTTCCGACGAAAGTATAAATAATTTAATTTTGAATTGTACGGAAGTTCAGAAGGGCGCTAAAAACTTGGCTGAAATAAGGGAAATGGGGAAAACTGGAAAACCTAATCAAGTAAATAGCGATGACAGTATGACGGAAAATGAAGCGACAAATTGGGGCAATATTGCAGAGAGTCAAATTGCCGCTCTAAGAGGAACAACAAATAAGGAAAATGATCAAATATCACAAAATGAAAATGCGATTGAAATTCCAAGAAAACAAATAGAGAGCAAGCAAAAAGGAAAGAATCAGGCTGAAAATATGATTGAAAGGCCTAATAACGAAACTCCCGTTAACTTTCGTGATTTGCCACGTGTAAGTATTGCTTCCCAAAGCAACACTGAATTGTGCATGGGACAAGGCAAAAGTACAGCTTGTACCGAAAATATTTCTACAAATAATAGCGAAGTAATATTGATAAATGAGAAAAATGCTTCTACAAATGAACGCAAATCTGAGAACACTAGATCTACAACTGTGGATAAGCAACAAAAGTCTCCAAAAAAAAGAAAGAGCCCTAAAGATCCGCAGGGTGGCAATAAACAGACGAGGCATTCGGATGAAATGAGAAATGAGATAAATTTACCACAACGAAGGAGTAAAAGAATACAAAATCAAGCCAATGAAAACTATTTCTTCCAACCAATGACCAAGGAGATGAAAACTTTCTATAATGATTCATGGGGAGGAGAAAATTTTGATCTCACGAAACTTCGTACTCAAATGCCAAGTATGTAAGCCTCTGTCACATTACCAGTTATTTTAAACTAAAAATTGACGAGGTATTGGAACAATTTCAAACACAATTGAATTTTTGTAAACCTTTTGTATTTCAATATTAAGAACGACATACTAAAAGCTACCCTCGCTGCAGGTGTTCCTCTACAGCATGAAATTAATACCACTAGATAATTATCTCCTTGTTTATCGGTTCTATAATTAAAATAATTTCCTACTACCGAAAATAAAAAGCAGTGTATAGCATAAGCATTATTTTTATAAAGAGCACTTTAGTTTTTCTTTTTGAAAACTAGCTTATATGAGGCAACGTTAATAAGCAAAGTTATCTTAAAGGTCGTAACAGAACGCATATTATAAACATAAATACGAATTGTTTACCATATTCTACATATGTAGAAAAATTTACTTTATTGAGAAAAATATGTAGAATCTTTTTTCTCAGGGGAAATTAATGCTTTTTACTTTTGATAACTTATCTTTAAATTAATAGCTGTGAGTTATAATAATGATAGGTAGAAATGAGGGGTTATAAAAAATGACTGACATTTGTATCACGCTGTAGCAGATAATGCGAACAATATGTCAATGGAGATTTTGGTATATAATTCCTAGTATCACACAAAACACGAAAGTAAATGTAAATATTGTAACTAGTTTAGGAAGAAATTTTTTTTTTACAAAAGAACCTAAAGATACTGGGACTATAAGTGGTACATAATAGCTTTCATATTGGCTTGTACAGAGGATCCAAGACAATGGGCTATTTTGGATGAAGATTTATCATATGCATCCGGAAGAGGTAAAAGATATTGGGGTGCAAGTAAATGTTCCCTGTGTCATTTTGAGGGACATACAAGAGCTCATTGTCCTGAACCGCGTAAGCCTCCACTTTGTTACATGTGTGGACTTGTAGGACATACAAGCACTCGATGTCCTCAGACAATGTGCCTCACGGTAATACATCTTTTTCTAACTTAGTAACCGAGCTATCATTTTTTCTTACTAAATGTAATATTTAAAATTGGACTGTAATATTGTTTTCAGTGCGGGCAGAAGCAATCATCTTACACGAAAACATGTGGATCCTGTCGAAAATTTCATTGTTCTATGTGCCATTCTATAGGACATACCGATACTGCTTGCCCTGATTTGTGGAGAAGATATCATCAAACAGTAAGTGCATATTTTAAATGTTTGATATACCTATATATTTTGTTAAGCTTTGAGTAATTCGACATTTTACCTACCTTTAGAATCCGGTTTTTGTTCAATGTAGAGATACATCACGAATTGTCTTTTTGTTTCAGACGGATATTTCTTCGATCAATGTACCTAAATACACGGCGGAAGTCATGAAACCGCAGAGTCGCCTGAGTTGCTGCAACTGTGCGAGACGTGGTCACGACTCGACAACGTGTAACAAGTATAGATGGTCACAGCACTTTACGTCGCCCGTGTTTGTAACAAACTATACGGATGGTCTAAGATATACAACAAATACAGAAGTCTACGAAGTAGATGAAAACATACGTACCCAAGACAAACAGCATGCAGGTAAGGAAGGTCATCAGAGTTTCGGTAATGAAGAACCCATCGCATCGAGTTCCACTCTGATAGAATCATCAAGTGATGGTAATTTAAAAAGCCCTAGTAAAACGAATATTATCGCAGCTCCAGAAATGCATTCCAACGTCCTATATTCATGCGTTACTCGCCTTCCAAAATGGCGTAGAAAGTATTACAACTACACCCAACAGCTAAATACGGAAAAAGGTGTTAATTTAGCTGGTTTACAGAAAGGTCACGTCTTACCACACTTCCTGAAAAATCTCCTAAATTTGAGTCCCTTTAAAGTGGAAATTACATGTGTTAATAATAGCGACGTATTTCTGCATATCCACGCCCATACACAAATATTAGCCACATTAAAAGATTTGATAATGTTATGGTTATGTCGTAAGGATGATGAAAAAAATCATTTTGTCTGTATGGATTTACCAACCGATAGGCAAGCATTGTTTCAACTCTTACAGCAGAAACTGAAAGAAATAGATCAGAGCTTAGGAGATCCGTCGAAGATTTGGGAAGAGGTGCAGTTTTTGAAAACCGAATTGAAACGATTACAGCAAAAAGACATTCATAACACGAAACGAAAAACTTATACCGAAAGCTTGGCAAAACTGCAATGTCGACTCGTTATGATATACTCCCGTGAGATGGAACGTGAACGTGGCCCTGAAAGCGATCTATACGCAATGCGCAAGAAAGTTAAAAAGATGTTAAATAAAGGAGGGTATAAAGGACAACGTGAGATGCAATTTAATTACTATGTGAATATTGTTATATTGTTCAACAAAATATTTGCACCTCATACTCCGCCTTTTCTGGATAATTTCTTGGAATGCTATTCCAAAGCCAAACATGAAGAGGGACTACAAGAAATGTCATACGACAAATCGCAGAATCAAATGTCAAAGAATAAACATTTCCAATTGCCAAAGAAAAGTGTTTGTGAGAAATCGATAGAAAGTCTAAATCGAAAATCTCAAACGGATTGCAACGTTTCTCCGACTTCTTGTTCGTATAATATACCAAAAGGAGATCAAAATAAAACTTTGAAATTAAACTCTAATGGACGTTCCGCACCTGCTACTTCTACTTGCAGAACGCCTTCGCTACTCGAAATTGATACACCTTATCAAAATTTAACGAGTAATAAATATCCAACGAATGTAACTCATAACGAGTCCGCGTATACTTCTGCTAATTATTCCCAGCTCAATAATTCATTTGAATTATCTTTGGTATCACCACACAATGATAGCTCCTTCACTAACTATAAATCAACTAATAAATCAACATTCGATTACAAAGAATTTCACGATAATAACGGGGGTGTCACTCATCCACACAGTAGAAACAATACTGTGCCTAATTATACAGTCTCGATGAACCCAAACATCGCACAATTTCAAGATTTCACGTTGGATGATATTACTTTACTTGATGTTTGTAAGAACGAAATCTCAGATTCACATATTATACGCACGCCAACCACCGCATTATCCAGTAATCAGTCTAGTGTGTTTAATATATCTGGTGCACAAACAAAAATAAATATTAATAATAACTTCAATGCTGTCTCCTTAAAACAACTTCAAAAAGAAGAACGGATGCAAAAAAGGTTACAAAGACTGGCTAAGGCGAAAGGAACTAATCTTCCTATATCCGGGCAGGAAACAAAGAAACATCGTTTTCTCAACGCCCCCAAAGCCCCCAAACCCCCTAAACCCAAACTCTCTAAGGATGAACGTTTCCTTAAAAGAGTAGATAAAGCAATACGAGTGGCGAGAGGTTTTAAGTTACATTACATGAAGAATGTTGCCCTAAATTTGCAAAATAAATTGGACAATAAAGAGGTAAAAAACTCGGATCTTAATGAATTAAACAACTTGATTCGCCGTGAAAGAGCGCATCGAAAATTAATGCAAAAAGCAACAAAGCTAATTCTATGAGATTGCACGTTGCTCGTAATTTTAAATACTTATGAGACGAATTATATTGTAATTATTACTATTACTGTTATACGAATAGCGATGCTACAGTAATAGGAATAAAATAAGGTTTAAAAAAATGCGATGTACTCAGTTGCATTCTAACGCGCGCTGACATCTTCATGGGATGTGCGAGAAATGTGACGTAATTGTACTTTATAATGTGAGGAGAATTCTATAGTCTCATGTTCATTATCCAGGGGACCGTTACTCATAAAAATGACATAAAATTACGACATTTTGAAATGAAGCTACGAAACATTTAAGAACTAGTTAAACTTAATCAGTTCTAATTTCAAAGTACATACCGCGATAACAAGCAGTAATTTCAGACACAGTTCCTTTCAGTGGTCGTTATTTAAATATTACATTTGCTTGGAATAATACTGAATATTACAAATTAATCAGTAGAGATTCACGAAGTAAGTATCGGCAAGCTGATGTTAAGTAAATCATACCTATATTTGACAGATATGTACAGTCAGTGCATCATAAAATAAATTTACGTATTAATCTGTTTATATGTTCAAGCAAAGAATGTTTATTCTCTTATACATATACATTAATTTCCAATTTTGTAGGGTGGTAAAATAATTAAAATCGTTATAGTAAGTTGTATAATAAAAATATTTATAAGGAACCATTGTTTTACTGCTCTATCAAAATAAGTTAATCAAGTGAGCATATCTGTATTTATAAATAATAAGAAATATTTCTACAATACAAATTTAATTTTTGAAGTAAATAAACTCTTATGTGGAATCATTATGAATCAGTATGCTGCGTTAAAAAACTTAAATTAAGGTAGGATAAGAACACAATACCTCCATTAAACTCGTGTATTTTTAATGCAAATACAAGCCGCTTGAATTTAGTAGACTCACTGTTATTTTTACAAACCGTGTCATATTGATGATGTTCGTTTTGCTTCTCTTAAAGAGATATAATTAAATTACTCAAGTTCACATGTTTTGAATATTAAGAATCAAACAAAGACTAAAGATACAAGACTCGTAATGGGAAGAAACAAAGAGCTTAATAACTTCACGTCTTCATCGGCAGTGGTCCTCCCATGGGTGGTGGTGGACCATTCATCGGTGATCGCATAGGACCCATTGGACCCATGGGTCCCATCATCGGCCCCATAGGACCCATAGGTCCCATCATAGGTGGCCTCATACCCATCATTGGAGGCATCGGTCCATGTGGTCCCATCATCATATGTCCTCCAGGACCCATCGGTCCACCTGGGTGCATTCCCGGAGGTGGCATCATTCCAGGTGGGCCTTGCGGAGGTCCGCCGGGCCTCGGGCCAAGATTCGGCGGCGGTGGAATGGCTGCACCTTTGTTGGCCGCAAACGGATTGGATGCAATCTTCCCTGCCTTAAACGCGGCGGTGGTTGCATCGATGAGATGTTGCGCTTGCTCTTCCATCCATTTCTGATAGAAATATTTCACATTGTCCTTATGCTTACGCCCCTGGCAATGAGTCTTTCTGACGCTAGGCGAGTCGTGCGTCAAGTATGTATCGCAATAGTCGCAATAATACTTCGGCATTGTTTTGGATTTTAATATCACTCGCTAACAGATTTTCTTGAACTTTGTAACTGTATTTGAATTTTTAGGTTAGAGTACGTTTTCGAACATTTCGAACCAGCCGCCTACAACTTAGGATCCGAAACGTCGGATTGTCGTATTCGCTATGTGCATCCACATAGTTACGCATCTTTACGCGTACCCGTCACCCGCCATACTTTCTCGTCTGCTAGGTTTTTACGCCCTAGGGAACTTCTCTCGCGACGATTGACGTCTGCCGGCGATAGACAGAGCCAATCGTTCGTCGTCCTTGCACCTCCGACCAATAGCGTACAGCCTACAGTCTACAAAACGCTACGTGCCATATCGTCCTATGTCAACACATACGTGGAGACCCTGTAGTGTTCTCGGACGCTCTTTGGTTCAACGAATGATTTAAACTCCGTTTAAGAGTTAAACCTGAGTGGTGGAACTGGTCCGATTCAAAACCGATCTGAACTTAATGACGACGTCAACACCGCGGATGACTACGCATGCGCATTCACGCTTCTCCGGTGCATTCAGCAGATCATTCCGCTCCGCAACAGTTGTGGAGCAGTAAAAATCTACCGAGCGCTCCAAGTGAGCGCAAGTGGTAGCGGTCGCCATGTTTTGCAGCGAAGAAAAGTTACGCTCCAGCGCGCTCCCGCTCACTTCCATCGGAAGAAGTTTTGGCGCATTTTATGAATGATGTCGAGCGGTGTGAACCGATGTGTCGAATTTCGTCTGTCGTACGACGGAACATCTTATATTTTATGTATTATTACGAAAAAAATTACATTTTCTTGCCACCGGCAATGGAGTTAATACTGTTTAGCTCTGAGGTACTGATATAAACAACACAATATTTTGTAACCAGAGATAACACCGGACAACAGTGATTTTGTTACTCGAACCAAACCAGGTGATTCTTATAGATTTATGTGCGCTAAAAACGAATCTAACTCAAATTTGCATACTACGTCAGGATTTTTAAATACTTGAAGTTAAATATAAGAAAACGGGCGATTTTTGCCATATTCATGGGTCTATTACTAACTAAAAAATATTTCTTTTCGAACTTTTTAATACATTAGTTTATTGTTTCTAAACGATTTTACAAAGCCAAATTTCAATCCCAAAGTACGATTTTTCAAAGCTAAAGTACGACAAGTCGATCGTTTAAATCCACTGCGCCACGCGCCTAAATGTATCGCAGGCCACGGCCAGAACTTGTTGTCAGCAGAACAGAGAGCGCTACTTCTGAGCGTACTGAGCGGTAGCGGTTTATGCTCGATCTGCTGAATGCAACCATTGGACGAGGAGACCGACAGGGGGTGCTCATGCAAAACTCGCAATTTTGCTATGGTCTGATTGATCGTGGACATACGGTACGCACGCGGAAGAGCTGATTGGCTGACGGTGTTTACGCATTCCGCATTCCGCAAGCCTTCCGGACGTATGAGAACCCGGTGTTATACCACCCTAGCGCTGCGGCATGGCGACTGGTGACCGTTGGCGACGTCTAGCGATGTTAACTGCGTCTGAATTCGGATGTCGTCCGATGCGTTCGCTAACCTTGTATCTGTGATTCGAGCAAAGTTGGCACGGTTGGCACCGAGTGAAGAAACGTGATATACCTACCTACGCACATCTGCAAAAGCAACAGCGAGTGCGGGAGTAGTTCTGGAATAGGTAGACATCCCGACAATTCATACATCTTTTCAATACAGAGGTATAATAAGCGGAGTCGCTTGATCTACGTACACTGTATTAATTACAGAATGTTCTATGTAACGAGCGAAGGTTTCACGATTGTTTTCTCGAAATAATCAATAAGAGACGGTTAGTTCGACGGGCGCGCTCGTTTCTACAGTTTTACGCATCGGTGGTTATCCACATTATCGAATTTATATCGCGTGTGAATGATTCGAGAACTGCGAGGACATTTTGTGTAGGTTACTCCCGAAATGCTAATACGCAGGAAGCGCAGCTTCGGGAATACAGTTTTACGCGTTAGTCCGATAGTTGTATGCGCGATCGGTCGATAGAAGGTTTCTTTTATGTCATGGGCGGTGATGGATATCTAAAGACGATGATAATCCTAAACACGGATCAACGATGATCGTTGCCCCTCCGCATTAGGGTAGGCACCAATGCGACGCGATGACTTCGCCCGCCTTTGCGGAGTGTAAATGCGCGTTGCGTTTTTATCGCGGTCGCACAGTTGCGTTAGCAATTTTAACGGCTTCGTTCGGTGTTATTTTTTTTACAATCTTTGCCGCCAGTTCAATATTACGTGTCGGGTTCAGTCAGATTATCAAGGGGTCGAAAGTAAGGTACTTATCATTCGGTAGTGCGATAAGATAAATTCATTTTGCGATTGTTCGTCCGAATGGAATGGTTCAAAGTTCGTTTCCTTGATTTCGATTGGACACGTGCTACCGCAATGTAATAACGCGCCAATCGACGCTCTAGAGATGCTTCCTTTGATTGACAGTGCTTATATCCGGAGCATGAACCAGCCTTTATGGATAGTTTTTGTCTTCTTGGGTACAATAATAACTAAAGGATGCCGTCAAAGCAAAGAAAAATAGCCATTATGGGTTATAGATCTGTAGGTGAGTCATGGTCTCGCCACATCCGGTGATTGATTTTTATAATTGCACGAATCCAAAAAATATTTTTCATTGATCTGTACCACTTGCCCTACATTAATCTTTATATTCAATTGCTTGCAGGAAAATCGTCGCTCAGTATACAATTTGTCGAAGGACAGTTTGTGGATTCATATGATCCGACAATTGAAAACAGTAAGAAATTCCGCTACAATTTTACATACTGTATACCTCTTGGGTTTCCAATGCAGTCTTTAGTAATTCAGACACCTCTGCGAGAAAATTTTATATCGCTTTTCGACCGATTAAAATATAACGCCTTTCTACGTTGTAGTACGTTTTGCACGTACACATCTGCTTTACCAATTATCAATTTAATAATTATACCTCTAAGTACCTCTCGTGATTTTATTGTATCTTTGCTAAATATTCTATCTAGAATTACTTTCTTGCAGCATTTACAAAGAGTACGCGCGTAAATAGTCAAGATTACGAAGTCAAACTGGTCGATACCGCCGGTCAGGATGAATACAGCATATTTCCTACGCAGTACTCAATGGATATACATGGTTATGTCTTGGTGTACAGTATAACCAGTGCGAAGAGCTTCGAAGTGGTGCAAACCATTTATGACAAACTTCTTGACATCACCGGAAAAGTCCAGTATGTTTCAGTTTTGATTTGATTCATTGTACAATACTGGTCAGCTCGAGGAATTTCTTATTTATCATCTTTTGACGTTCCAGCGTTCCAATCGTTCTTGTGGGAAATAAGACTGATCTTTACGTGGATCGGATGATTTCGACGGAGCAGGGAAAACGCCTGGCTGATTCATGGCACGCCGCCTTTTTAGAAACAAGCGCAAAACAAAACCAGGTGCTCAAAATGATCTATCAACGTTCAACACTCAGAGTCGTGTCTACGAAGAGTACAAGACTTAAAGTCGTTTGTAATTTGTTCCAGTCCGTCGCTGACATTTTCCATACGTTGCTGCTCGAAATCGAGAAAGCGGACGGAAATGTGCAAGAGAAACCAAACTGTATCGTTTCCTGAACTTGGTTAGCTAGATCTTCACTGCGGTGCGGAATATGCGATCGATATATGCGATAATAAATCAATGCGTTTTTACGAGACTACTTAAGTTGCGATTGCAAATTCCAAACGTAAGGCCACTACTGTGACGTACTTTTATTAGTTTCCTGATTTGACGAATTCTACAATCTTCTGAAAGTGTACCGACATCGTTTCGTTTTTGCAGGATACCGTTGACGCCCCCGAGAAGTGGATTTACACATTTTATGATAGACTCGAGCATTCTTACTTGGTATTTGCAATCCATCTTTGGTTATCATTCGGAAGGTAAAATTGTTGCTTTACGATCACCGTCACATACTTTCCATCGTAGACTGAAATGCATTCTCTTACATCAGGATCGTATTTCACGAAGAGGGAGGAATGTCTCGCGTGAAGGATTCGTGTCAAAATGATATATAACGTGCGAGATTCATTATCGATGGTGTCTAAAAAAAGAATTAGTTTACAAATGCGCCCAATGCATTTCAGTTTTTCGTTCCGTGTTTCCGCCACTCGGTCGCGCACGTAACGAGGATCCGCCCGTTATGGTCTCTAATTATACAATTGCGCACGATGAAAATGTGAATGGGTTAGTAAAGAAATGAACATCAAGATTTGTTATAAGGGAGTGCGGAAAAGTCTCGACATACCTACATGTTTGTAGTAGATTCTAAGGAAGGCGATGAGGTGGTGAGATTGCGTTATCATTGCTAGTCGTATTACGTTTGATCTTTCGTCGACGTAAACGATCTAATAGTGATTTCTGTGCGATTGCTTCCCAGTCGCTTCTCGGTATAATTAATTTAGTATTTTCATTATATAATATTGGTTATTCCCATATTGCCGATTTACTTTTGTGCGAAGTAGAGCCACCGAGAAAGTTAAAAAACACGCGCAACACATTGATACGCATGTATTAGGGAACACAAAAAATAAAAGTCTCACAGAGTTTTTTTTTATATTATGTTTGTTTCTCTTGATTCGTCATTAATATACTTGCGGGTTCGAAGGGCCAGGTTTAGAATAATCCTTCACACCACATCGTGTGTAACAATATTTTGTAAATCGTGCTGGTCACTATGTTAATATTAACTTATCCCTCGAATTATTATTCGTTAAGTATCTATACACGATTTTTTGGGAACGACTGCTTGCAATTTATGATTTCGTATCACTGTAGTTGCAAGATGTATTGTATATCTTTACTTCAATTTACTGTAACGTTCAATTAGTCGGCAATATTGATAGTACCTACATACATAATATATATATATATATATATATACTTTTATTTTAGTCAAGTCTTTCAGTTGACCTCGTTCTTTCATTCCACATACCACGGCAGGTGAATTCAAATAGGTACAATTACGTTTATTATCGCGTACAATGGACTATCGATCGAAACAAGACGGTTGCAGGGCTACTAAAAGGTTGAATGAAAGAACGTATGGCTTTGATTGATACTCCTCATAATTGTAATAAGGAAATGGTACGATGCTCCTCTGGGTAATCAGTTCAATGATGTAACGTTCATTACAGGAACTGCGGCGCTTTTAAGACGATCAAGTTCGAACCACTCGAGTTTTCACAATGTTACTTTAATGTTTATACGCGCACATGCACACTATTCCAGATTATATCAACGGCTTATTAAAAGTAACGTGGTTTATAATGTGGAAAAGAGTACAAAATCGAATATTCAACAGGCATCGAGGAAGAGAAAGATTATGTATATAATGTTTGTACCGTGTAAGAAAGTTTTGATCGACGAAATTGACTCAAGTACGTTCGAACATGTTTGACTCTTTCGTCACCAGCAAACGAGCTGTACCTACAATTGCGGTCCCTGCTGACGTGCGTGCTATTGTCCGACGACTGCATAACGGAGCCACCATCATCCGAATCCACGATTTGATGTACGTGGAGGAACGCGAAACATGTAAATACAAGTATATCTTCACATTGCATCATGTGTAAGGTGTGTAATAACTTACAATAAAGTACGGAAAAAATGACTAAACCTATCTAGTTGAATGATTTCAGATAAATATATGGTTTCTCGTTTGCATTTACATTTTATTAGCAGCTTATACGGAAATGGTACGAAAAGCAAAAAAAAAATGAGCATGTAGCCACACTCATGTACTTTCGGTCATCCATTCAGAACACAGTCACTTTATAAACAAACTTGTCATTGTAAGAGCAGCGCAGAGTGTTAGTAGGGCCGTAATCTCATCTGCATGACTACGTATCACGTAAGTACCTTCAATATCCATTTTGTTAAACAATAAACATTGTTAAACAATAATATGTGGCATCAATAACGTGATCCAGTATTGTAAGCAATTTTAATTGTTTAACCAAATGGATATTGAAGGTACTTACATGATACGTAATCATGCAGATGAGATTACGGCCCTACTAACACTTTGCGCTACTCTTACAATGACAAGTTTGTTTATAAAATGACCGTGTTTCTGAATGGATGACCGGAAAGTACATGAGTGTGGCGAAATTTTTTAAAAGTGGCGAGACCCAAAAAAAGGAATTTAAATATTTATTTGTTTAAAACGTAACGTTTTGGATAACGAGTCGTGAAACTCGCTGAATTCTTTGCGGGTAGGAAACGGGGAACATGGCCCTCTGAGGGATTCGGCGAGGATATTTGCCTTGTCTTCGTTGGCCGAGAAGGAGACACCGTCGTTTAGTAGGGGGAGAGGGTAAGACTATCTGTTTCTGAGTGATTTGATTATTTTCCAACAGCATTTGGGACTTGCTTCGGCTTCCGCGATGTAGTTGTTGAATTTCGCGTCGCGTGTTATTTGGAGGGCTGTTCTAATTTCGCGTTTTATCGCATTTAGATGTGGGCGGAGGGCGGGGTTACCGGTTCGTTGTATATGTCTGCGCAATTTCTTTTTCCTTGGCTATAAGGGCCAGAGTCTCGGGTGGTAGCTGGGTTTGTTCCTGTTGGGAAGGTGTCGAGCTGCTAGCGAGCTCAATTTTATCTATGATTTCCTGTGAAAGTGAGTTAATGGCTTTGTCTAAGTTTGCGGTGGTTAGTATGTTGCAGCATTTGAAAGGCGAGGTTTCAAGGTAGAATCGGAGTGCCCCAGCCAGTTGATTCTCGTTTTTGTACGGGGAACGGTGGTAGGAAAGCCCGGGATTTCTAGGAGGACTGGGTTGTGGTCGGAGTTTAGGGCTGGAAAGGACCAGGGATCTCTGGTTAATGTGAGATTTTTGATTATAAAAATGTCAAGAATAATTCTCTCCGGCCCTGTTCAACTTATATTGTTACGACATCCCCACGCATGATACAATTATTACGGCCCAGTATGCAGACGATATAGCCCTTCTATACTCCGCTAAAACCAAAAAACTCTGCTCAACTGTCGTAAATAAATTCTTTCCCACACACGCGCTCCTCCACTGGTTCCATAAATGGGACTTCTCCCTCAAGGAATCCAAATTCGAGGCAGTATTTTTCTCTCGCCGCAATATCCCCCTAGATGCATTATCAGTTAACAACCACCGCATACCATGGAGTAACCCTGCCAAATATCTAGGTGTAATCTTTGACAGGAAACTTGGCTGGTCAAAGCAGATCAACTCCGTGCGCAACAAAGCACAGGGCGCATACGTCTCATTGAAACCCTTCTTTAATAACAAATCCATTTCCCAGCAAACTAAGGTCCGAGCTTTCAATGCAATAATAATTAGAAGTATTTGCACTTACGCCATCCCTATCTGGGGCGCAGCCTCCCCATCAAAACTCAAAAGAATCCAATGAACATACATGAGACTTCTCCGTGGTTCCTTAAACACCCCCTAGTATACATATAAGAAACTCCCAGTTACTCTCAGAAACCGGTCTTCCCTTTCTACTCGAAGCCGCTAGCAAGCACGTAGTAAACCTCCGTAAGTCCATACAGACTCACGAAAACCCCTCCATCCAAGGATTCTGCTACTACTTCAGCAAATACACGGATAAAATCCGTAGGCTCTCTCTCTATGCTCTCTTATCCGACTCTGTCACCCCCTAGCTTCGCATTCGCGCCAGTGACCCTAGCTAGTGTTAGCAAGGTCCCCTACTTCGTTTTCTACTGGTTTATGACCCTACGGGTTGGTAACCACGAGGAAGGGTTTAGTCGGTAGAAATCCGACACTACCTTAATACCATCTTCGGTGTCTTGACGAAGATTCCCCTCCTCGCCTTTCTTCTAATAAAAAAAAGCGACAGCGTCATCAATCGAGAGTCGTGATACAGGTCAGTCGGGTCGTCGACGCGCATCACTCACACATGTGCTCACACACGATCGAGTCTTCATCGGTCGGCAGTCCACATCAACGTCGGAAGCAGCATGTCAGTCATCACGCTCAGTCGACATCATCGATCGTCATCACACACAACAGGCCCTTCTCAGAGTCTCTACCTCCCCAACTCAAGCTCGCCTTATCCGACACTCCTAATGACTCATTATCACACCACAGTCAACAAGACATACATTGACTCGACATTCACGGTCATCACTCAGTCGTAGGCAGCATGTCAGTCATCACACTCAGTCGACATCATATATCGATCGGCATCACACACAACAGGCCCATCTCAGGGCTACCTCTTCAACTCAAGCTCGCCTTAGCCGGCACTCCTAACGGTTCACCTCGGAACCACGAAAACCCTTCCATTCAAGAGCTGGGCGTTCACTCCAGCAAAGCCATGGATAAAATTCCAGAGACTCTGCGCTCTCACCCCTACTTTAACATAATTAGCTTCGCATTTGCGCCAGCGGCCTCAAGCAAGTGCTAGTAGGTCCCCAATTTTCTATTCAGGTTTATAACTCTCGGGTTGGTAACCAATGAGGAAGTGGTTTAGTCGGTAGGCGCTGGTTAACGAATCCGATACTACCCTCCCTCGAGTGTCTTAAAAAGATTCCCCCCTCGACCCTTCAAAAAAAAAAGCGACAATGTCATTTATTGAACAATTTTCGTCCGAGGTTTTTCGAGCTCGAGAAAGTTTTTGCAGCCGCTACTGTAAATGTAACATTATCGCAATCTGCATGAAATATGCATGTCCTTGCTGCAAGCGGTCAGCAACAGAGGACGCGATTGCTGTAATTCTAACGGCAAGGCGTACAGAAAAACTGCACAGCGTGCCAACAACTTGCCGTTAGAATGCCGAAATTTTGCCGTCAGGATTGTTACTTTAAATAGCCCGAACATGCCTAATTGTAAGTGCAATCAATGATAGGTCTTCCCAGACAGCAGGGAATATTGATAAATATCGTCAGGATATTCGAAAATATCTAAAATATTCAGAATATCTATACGATATTGCTAGTATACCTATGTATTTGTGATCCTTTAAGAAAAAAAAACTATAACAGTACGAAAATACCACTATACAGAGCGATTCTCAGGATAGAGGTCGTAGGACGGCAGGCTATGTGGCGTTTTGCAGATATTGGTCCAAGGACGCTGTATGATTCGCCGCGACGGCGTGCAGTGCCCGGCAAACGCTTCGAAAGAAGATTCCTAGTGTCTGAGTCAGGCGATCAGACACTAAGAACCTTCTCCCAAAACGATTGGTGGACGCTGCTTGTACGTCATCGCAGCCTATCATCGAGGTGCAGGCCGTGTCTCCTAAGCGCCGCGTAGCATATCGTTCTATGACCCCTCAATCCTGAAAATCACTCTGTATAGCCTCACGTACTCTTTGAGCCTCGCGACGGGCGCTACGCTTTTTGTAGTCCTTGGGGCGAGCCTTTATTACGCCTCTTAATAACTCCCGCCCGGAGCAGATTTAAAAGTTTACAAGTTGTGCTGAGTTGTGCTGTGAAATGTAAAATAATTGTTAGACCACTCTGGCTTTCAAGGGCTCTCAATTATTGGTGGCTCCTATTTACCTATATCTCGCTATTTTCTCGCATTCGGTACACCCAAGTAAGGAGTCTGGTGAAGGTGAAATTCCAGAGATATCACGGTGAACATGAAAGATACCATTTATTTATATTATTTTTTGGGACAAACAAGTTTACATAGAAAGGACACTTTGAATAAAACGCAACTGCCAATTGTTAGCAGGTTCAAAGGTATACATAAAATGGATCGTTACGATATAATCATCCTTGCCGGTCGTCATCTCTCTTCCATCTACGCGTTTTGCCGCGTTACAAACGATCATAATAGACGTAGAAACATCTTAAAATTTGAGAGGAGTACCCACGCGCGATGCGTCAACGATATATCACCGAGAAAGCACCTAGAAGTCTAAATTCCGAAGAGTTATTCGCTCTAGAAATTGCAAAAAAAAAAAGATATATCTTTCTCCATCGATTTTTAAGCTATTGTGTAATCTAGTAAGGTACAAACAGGAGTTTTCGGCTTTACAGGCAGATATATTAAGCTCGAGCTTTTAAACATTTTTTTACTTAATTCTACCAACGCGCCTATAACGCGCGCGCCACTCGCGTCGAGCCCGACCTTTCAAATTGACATAAAATTCTTGGCGAGGAGCTACAGGAAAAAAGCCGGTTTAGTTCTCGGCGCGCGCTTGTAATCGATCCTCCAAGATGAGTGCGTCGCGTTTTAGGTGCACGCGGATCGCTGTCCGGAGCGTCATAAAGCGGGTGTTACTTATTGAGCAAGAATCTAACGCTTTCCTTTCTAGCTAACCGACTAAGAGTTACGTTACCGTGTAATGTACATTAGTAGTAATACATAATAGTAATCAATTCATACGATCTGCTTCGAAACTTTGTCAGATTCTGACCGAGGAGTCGAGTAGGTCGACGACCCTTGGATGAGAGTTCGGTCGTTTCGAAGCAGTCGTGTCGCAAGGGCGTCACGATGACGAACGCGCGCGCCTTCCTATCGGCGTTATGTTTTATAGCTTACAGCTTATTGTACGGTAGGTACAGCATCGTTATTGACAATTATGACGGATCTACTATAATTAGGTACAGTTTGTGCACGGTGATCGTTGCGTGGACACGAAGAATAAGTTGTGAGACAACTCGCAGTGCTATAGCGCGCTCAGACGACGAGCACCGTGCGGCGACGAGGAGCTCGTCCCTCCTCCGATGTGTGCACAAGAGAGTATACAAAGGTTTCTACCACAGCCCATTTAACGATATCATTTATATATTATCATATGATAATCGGCATGATACATAAATATATACATATATATGTTATATATTTAAAGTAATATACAAAAACCTGTTTTAGTTTCACTCTACCTTCCCGAGTCTCCGTTCTTTTCACTCCTTTCTCTGGACTAATCACCCCAAATTCGCCCCGTTCGTCAGAAGTTCATCGCAGGGGCGCGCGCGGAAAAGTGACCGGAAGTGGGATGCGTCGATTGACTGAGTCTACTTATTACACGTAGTCATATACAATATGTCGATTTCTAAAGCGAAATAGACTACTTTCTTAAATTTGCGTTGGACGTGGTCGATCAGTCTGAAGATCACAGTTTCGAGTGCTGGGTATCCCACGACCCGCGAAGATCGAGGGAAAGTGTGGGAATAAATGAGATTTTTCTTCCTTTTCATTTTATGCGAGACGTCCCATCTTCGATCAACGAGAAGCCCGACGCGACGCACCTACGGTGAACGGCGAGGAACGATTTTATGAAAGACACTCACCAAATGAGTGGCGGCCACAAGCGTACATTCGCTTCGTGCAATCGTGCGGATACCGGTTATAAGTATAGTAATAATAGTTTAATAGGCCTAGGGACTAGTCAATTTCGATTACGTTCTTAAGGTGGCCTTTCTCCCGTTTAGTTGTATCGCGTTCCATCGTAGAAGTCGGGAGTAGATTGCCGAAGAAACAGAGCTACGGAAAGGACGCTCGCGATAAAATACTGATCGTTTAGAAAAACTCACGAAAATTCCGAGGCGAGGCAAGCACTTTGCGCGACGACTAATCTATAAGGGAGAGCGCCCACCAAAATGGCGTGGCATAAGACGTAGCAGCGACGGGGCAAAAATCATTGTTTGAACTCGTAGTGGCATGCTAGATGCATGTCGAAACAATGGTTTTTGCCACGTCGCTGCCACGTCTTATGCCACGCCACTTTGGTGGGCGCTCTCCCTAAGGAGACGAGAAAGCGTCGTCCTTGTCCCTAGGAAAGGGGTGCGCTCGAAGCGGAACCCGAAAGTGAAAGGGAGCGACGCTTTATCGACCCTCTTCCTCTTGGCGGAGCTCATCTACAAGCATCCCTTCGACTATGATTATCATGTACCCCGTTAAAGTCAAATATCAATTTGTTCGATCGTACGATCGCTCTGTCCCTATCTATACGTTTATAGCGAACATTTCGCTTGATTCGCCCCAAACTAAAAACGACGAGAACACAATCCTACGATAGATCCCGTGAGAGTACTAGACACTTCCACGCCCGTACATCGTCCCTGCGACGATGATCTTAATTTCTTCCTTTTCATTTGGATCTCGATTTTATCGCCCTCCGAAAGGTTCTAAATCGACAAACGACCACCTCGCCAGTGTATCGGTGAGTCGATCGATCTAAACGACGTTCCTCTTCGTCGTTGCTATTGTCCGTCAGAAAAAAGGTCGCAATTTGTCTTTCTCTCTCCCAGCAGAGTCTTTTAGATATAGAGCGCGCGTACGCGCAGCTGCGCGCATACACGCGCGAGAAGATCATCTCGCTCGTCTATCGGAATCGTTCGTCGTCGCCGAGGTATGCGGAAACAAATTACATATGGAAGGGAGACGCGGACCACGCGCGAAAGACCTTGCTCCTCCGATCTGGTCTTTAAGTCTAAAATCGTAATATAAAAAAAGAAAACAATAAATTATAACTCCTAATCTGACTACGATCGAAAATGGAGCACGAACTGCGCAATCGACAGAGTATATACGTATTTCTTAGTATTGGCAGTTGTACGTGTCCCGATATATACTTCTTAGTACTGGCAGTTGTACGATGAGTGGAAACGGAAAAATTCGTTGAAAAGAAAAAAAACATCTTTCCCCTTTCAATTTCGACCGATCCGACGATCGACGCGGTCGATCATCGTCGGCCGCGCTTATAAAATATGCTCGGTAACTAAAGCATGACTGCTACTCGTCAATGATGATTCTACAATGTGGTATTAATAATATTAATAATAATCACAATAACAGCAATAATAAGAGTCGTAATATAAGAGTAATATTACAAGTGGTAAAATACGATATCCCCATCTACGATTTCGTCCATATGTCGCCCCACAAAATAAAATGATATTTTAATGTCGCCGTCGTTGCTTCGATTTTCATTACGCCCCTATTCTTTCACTATCTTTTAGAGTAGGTACCGCTTTTTTTCACGAACAATTCACGGGTGACGGTATCGATACGGCAAACAGTCCCGCTCGGCCGAACGTCGATTTGAAGCAACGACCCAACAACACCGAGTCGCGGTGCTACAGAGTTAGAAACGGACGATCGACTATTCGAACACCGCCGATCGATCCTACAGCTAAAGACTACGTGAATATTATCTCTAAGCCGAACTAGTCAATTTACTAACCCATGTTTAATAAGCATAGTAACAAAGTGAGTTGGTGAGTAGGTATATAGAACAGATAGTCATTATTAGTTATGCATCGTTAACGCCCACGCATATGTATTCGATATCGCTTAACGATTATTGCACGTCGAATCGTAGTGCTCCGGAAAAAAACGCATTCTCCCGACAAATATCTAATCGTCGCTAAAACCCTAATATTATCATTTCGCGATAAAAACAGCTTACAGCCGCCGACTATACTTTCATCTCCCCGATCAAATAACCGAACGTTTCGAATTTTGATTCGGTACAGGGACTCTGTGATTCGCGATTGACAAATATCGTCACCGTCGACTTTTCCTCTAGGATTTTATAGAATAATCAGATAAATTAAGACCGCCACGATTCAATAATTGACTATAAATCCAGATTTGTTCTCCTTAATGGTAAAGTACGATTTAATTAATGTTCCTTTTAACGACTAGTAGTTAAAAGAAAAGGATAAATAGATTACGTATGAAGATATTTTAGTTCTAAATCGAAACTCGATGAACTGACGTTTTAATGACTTCATCCATTGGCGCAATTACTCTACTTTGAGAAATCTGCGGGGCGCAAAGAATTAACAACACCTAAAATTTGCCACTGTCGAGTTACAGAACTCTTGTACGAGCTCTCTCTCTCTCTCTCTCTCTCTCTCTCTCTCTCTCTCTCTCTCTCTCTCTCTCTCTCTCTCTCTCTCTCTCTCTCTCTCTCTCTCTCTCATCTCTCTCTCTCTCTCTCTCTCTCTCTCTCTCTCTCTCTCTCTCTCTCCTCTCTCTCTCTCTCTCTCTCTCTCTCTCTCTCTCTCTCTCTCTCTCTCTCTCTCTCTCTCTCTCTCTC